>JAFIRS010003278.1:0-145433 GCA_018342105.1 Gonioctena quinquepunctata | reverse complement strand
AACGTAGAAAAGGGGGGAACACTGAAGGCATCTCTCGGGGACACGTAGCCAGGCTTCCTTTTAATTTTGTTATAACTTTGATCAAATGGATCAAATTGAGCTATAAAAAATTCAAAGAAAGGAAAAAGGAGTAGCAAAAAAGTATCTTGTTTACATAGGGAAAAAAAATAAATAAATGGGAATATACATATATAATTGGGGTCATTTAGAATTTTCTATAAAAAAAAAAAGATCTGACTTTCTAAATTTAAAATAACACTGAAATTCTACAGTTTACTACTCCCAAAATGACACTTGAGAAGGTGTATGAATGAAAAAAAATCTTGGAATTTTATTTCAAAAAGTATAGAATATTGAATAATTTCATAAAATGGTTAATTTGAATTTGTTGGCCATGCTTCAAAAACCAAAACTCTAGTTCAAAATGTAATATCAAGATTTCTCAATCGTACTTTCCGAAGCTCGAAATCTGTACTTCAAAAAAGGTTTGTTTGGGTTTTTTTTAAAAAAAAATTATTAAAAAAATATCGTCGCAAAAAAAAAACAAAGTTGCCCCAAAATCGTCAATTTTTGTCAAATAAACTTTGATAACGTTTTATAAAGGGAAAAAACCAAACCCTTTACTATATTTTTTCCAATATCAATTGAAAACAAAAAAAAGTTTTAGGCGGAACCTGTGAGCATTAGGGGGGAGAAAACTAATTTTTTTTGATATTTTAAGATTTTAAAAATTTTTAGAAATAATGAAGAATAAAAAAAATTAAAGACAAGTTTTTATTTATAAAATTTAAAAAGAAAAATAATTTTTTTCATTGTTGATGTAGGTTATTATTATACCCAAAACGTTTTTCATCGAACCCCAAGCCCAAAGATGCTACTGGTTTTTTTAACCTCGAGCTATTAAACACAAATATAACGGGATTTGACCTCCCATCATAACACACCTCCAAGTGTCCGACTTGATTGGCCCAGACGAAACGGTGACAGCAGTCACCAAGTCCACGTTGACTATCGGTTTTTTTTCTTCCCCGCCGACAGAAAGTTTAGGTAGTACACATTTTTTTCGTTCCGTTTCTTCGATATACTTGTGGGTGAATTTTATTTTTATAGAAACAGCTTCTAATTCTATTGGATGGACTAAAAATAATTTATATTGACCCCAAACAGGGATACGCCCTTTAATATAAATGTACATTTTTTCAAATATGAAAATATTAGTTTTTAATTAATTATAAATTCCATTTTATAAATGGTTCCTGCTTAAATCCTTTTATCTTTCGATATACATATTGGATCAAAAAAAACATATTTGAATGTTAGAGAGATAGAAATTGATCGGTTTAGTTTTTCTCCCCCGACACCTCATAAAAATTGGGGTATGGTAACTTTTACGTACATTATTTATGATTTGAGAACAACTATGTTACATAAAAAGTTTTAATTAATTATTAAATGAGTTGGGTTTCATTGTATATTGAATATTAAAAAAAAATTAACCAATGGTGCCACTCGCAAAAATCGAAAATTTTACATCACAAAGGTATTTAAAATTATTTTTTAAGAATAAAATTGTAGCTGCAGATTTTTTTTGCTAACGTGCGAAAATTTGAGGCGGCGACTTTTAAGTGCAGCGCTGGAGGAGCACGCAGTCACGAGCGCTTTACAGTAAATTTCTTATATTTTTTTATTTATTTGATCAAATTAGACTATCAAAAATGTATCTTAGAGAAGAAAAATGCAACTAACGAGTAGTGATGTTTTTAAACGCGAAAAAAATATATATAGGAATAGTACGTACCTATATGAAATTACGTCAAAGCAGGATTTTTTTTAGTTTCAATATAAACATCTGGAATATTCACGAATCACTCCCAAAATGACAAATAAAAAAAGTTAATTTGAAAAAATAATGAAAATTTATTTCGAAAAAGGCAGAGCTCAAAATATTGAATAATTGAACAAAAAATCAAATTTGAATTTTCAGGCCATGCTTCAAAGACCAAAAACTCTGGTTTAAAATGTGATATCAGAACTTATATACGGGATATAACAAAACTTTTCAAGTGGACACCACATTTTTCAACCGAATGCAATGAAAATACTTCTCATCAATACCTCGGCTACTTTCGAAAATGTGCCAGTAGCTCCAAAATGGTAGCTGTTAAGATTTAAAAAAAAATCGCCATATTCTATTTCAATATCTTATATCGGCAAACTATAAGTCGTTTGATAGAGCTTCATTAGCTTGCCAACTTTTACCCGATTTTTTTTTCTCCTAGATGTACACATAAATAAAAACGAAATGTAAATTATCATTCATGAAATTCGCCCTTGCGACTGTTCACGCCATTGTTTTTTCAATATCATATTCTTGTTCAGCGACCTCAAAAACCCCTATAGCATCAATTTGGGTCAAATTACTTCGATATTCATTGATTTCAGACTTGCTTAACAAAATTGTTTTTCATTATTTGAACAATTAATAAACAATCAGCGCACAAATATAAATTTATAATTTTCTAAGTAATATCAGAAGGTTTTAGGAAAATCCATGGAGTCCTCCAGGATTCTGAAATAATGCATAATTTTGAGCTATTTTCACTCCACTACTAATATTATTGCCAATGTCTGCAAGTTGCATGTTCCACTATGTTGCCACTTCTTCGGTCCTCACTTCGTACTCTCCATATTAAGGCGTACAGAGTGAAATATACACGTATAGAAAATATACTCGCGCAGCAGCGCCTTCATATGGCGAAGCCGCCAACTAAAGTATACGGTTTCAACCATTCTGATACCAAAGTGAGGTCCACATATTTCTCGCGGAATCTCAATTATTCATGAGAAATTTGTAAACTAGAATAATGAACTACACTTTGAGTGACTCACGTCAAACGCTGGAAAGTTCAGTTAATGGAAAAAATTAGGATGCAATGGTCTGCAATGATTTAAGAGTAGATAACGTTGTGAGGACCGTATACGGACCTCACTCTGACATGGTCCTCACAACTTCTGCAGATTTCGCACACATGGACCTCGCTTTGTATGTTGGAAATATATATATATATATATATATATATATATATATCATATATATATATATATTATTATGATGATGCTATTATTATTTCATTTTATTAATAACTAGTCATCATAATAAAATATTTGCTATTTCTTATGATACGTTAGATTGAATGATTTATTTTTTTTAATTTTTAAAAAGGAAACCAAATTATGTATTATTTTATTATTATTATTTTTATTATTTTTATCTCATTTATAAATATTTGCTAGTTGTTATGATACGTTAGATTAAATGATTGATTTGAAACTTTTTAAGAGGAAATACCTATTATAACAGCAATTATATATCCGGCAATGTTGTTTACCCTTTCTCAAATACTCTTTGCCCTTATCCCAGCTCAGTCGGTACGCATATGGAAATATAATATTTCTCTTTCTCATGGTAGGATTCAGTGGTGCCATCTGGTTGCTCTGCTTGAAGTCAAAGTTCAATGTACTGTTTTATGGAAATATATGTGGTTATGTGATCAAACAGATGAATAATGAATCCAGGAAATAGTCAAATAATGTTTTTTTCATTCAAAATAAATCCTTAAAAATACCTACCCTGCGAAATCAATCTTAATTTGAATAATTTTACCAACCAGTGAAATAAAGTTGGCAAAAACTTTGCTCATGTGCAATAAAGTAACTGGTGGATATACGTTTGTGGGTTATACTCAGTTCATGGGCATGAATGTTCAAATCAGTGAATTAAAATAATCAAAATACCCGAAAAAGTGTCTGACACGAATACACTCACTTTGTTTAGATCTGGGTTGAAAAATACCTGTTATTCTTTCCCTTGAGTGTTCTCGTGAATCCTGGAACTATCCTTCGGATATCAGAGATTGCAGTTCCACTGTGAAAGGGCCTCCTTATTGTTGGCAACGTCACGAATAGGATTCGGGCTGTATTCTGAAGGTAAGTCTTTTTTTCTTGGTAGTTTCTACTCCTATTTGTCTCTGGATATGTTTTATATTGTCTTATGGTTGATTTGCTTCCGTTCTTCTTGTATTTTCACATTTTATGATTATCAAAATTTGTTACCGTCTGCTTTTCAAACATAAATTTTTATCTTTCCCAAACTCGTTATTTTTGTTCCTGGCAACCCTCACTTTTTGTTTATTCTCACAAATTTTAGGTTTTTTGCTCACTTTCTGAAACACTTTTTTTATTCTACACATATACAGAGTTCGTTAAAATTTTAATTTGACAATTTTCTGAACTTAAATTTTAATATTTAAGCATTCTCCATCAAAATGTTTTGACATGTCACTCCCATGTTTTTTTCTGATTTGATTCGATCATACAGGATGTTTCAACTTCAATATTATTTTGTCCACTCGAAATCTAAAGTTTATTCATAAATTTTGATTTCTATTTTTTTTTATAGGTTGTGCACATCGAATGTATTGTAGGCAACATACTCATGACAATAGAGAAACTCCACTGCTGAACTCTTGAGACATGTGCGTTGACTAGAAAATCTAACAAGGTTCCAGAGAAACAAAATGTACAGAAAAATTGTACAACAAACATAGCAGGTATTTATGTGATATATAAGTATCATTATATCACTTACTATTTTTTTCACATTGAACTAATATTTCTCATCAAAACAATTTTCCTTACATTCATATTCAAGATTATAATACTTGTTAGTAAAATTTGAATATCAATTTTATTATTCTTTAAAATTACTAATATTACTTTCTTTTGTTTCAGAAACCACCTGATCTTGGAATCCTCTTCAATGTGAGAGATAAAAATTGTCAAGATAACAACATTCATGACACTTGACATATTTTATTATATTTTATACCGATATATATTTTCAATATTAATTAGATTTTTATCATTATTGGTACTTCTTCCAATTATGCTGTTTTATTATTTTTCCTAACTCTTCTTTTACTTTCTCTTCCTTTCTTTCTCTCTATTTTCATCTTTATACTCTTCTCTCCTTTTTTTAAGGATCAAAGTTGAATATAATTATATGTTATCTGCTCTGTTGAGTTTATTTGGTTGCTCGCTACAATACAAGCTTGCTTAGGTAGCGTCAATCGCATTAGACTCAACAGAAATACACCCAATTTGTACCTCGTTGCTGAGGACGACCTGTTAACTTTTTCGTTTATCTGAATGAATAAATTACTTACTTACTTACTCACTTGTTCTCTGTATTTATATTGAATTGGATGTTTTATTGATCTGAATCTCTCAATTTCTTTACTTTTATTTTGTGCATATACTCTTTCGCTATTCTTCATTCATACATAATCAACTTATTATATTCATTCATAATCCAATAATATACCTTCATCTCAATTATTACCTTTTTATTATCATC
This sequence comes from Gonioctena quinquepunctata, assembly GCA_018342105.1. Lineage (NCBI taxonomy): Eukaryota > Metazoa > Arthropoda > Insecta > Coleoptera > Chrysomelidae > Gonioctena > Gonioctena quinquepunctata. Next base: position 140,017 of record JAFIRS010003278.1, on the reverse strand, counting down.
TTTCATATTTCATATTATATATTTCATTATTATTATTATCATTTCCACTTACATTTCTCACATTCATTCTTATACACAAAAAATTTCACTCTTTGTTTCTTTTAATTTTTCTTTAAAATTCATATTATTTATTATTTATTTCTATATGCTCCTTTCATAATCTATTTTGTTTTTTTACTTTTTCTAACTGATCTGTACCAATAATTGTATCAAATTCCAATTTTTCATTATAAGTGATTGTTATTTTTAAATTTAATTTTTTTGTTTGCTCTAGTTTCTTCTCTCATTGATTCTTAGCAAATTGAATTTAGGCAATTTTATCTTTGTATTTTTACTTTAAAGATTATTCTTACACATTATCTTATTTTATTGAAATGTTTTGAAACAGTATCTTCAAAATATTTTCAAATTTTTTGTTCCCTACCTCACCTGTGAAATTTGTTGAACCTACAATTGATTTTTCCCCAATTTTTATTTATTATTCATCTTTCCTTCTATGAAAATCTATTCATTCTCTCTGTTCTAAATATATTTTAAAAATCTCCAATTGAAAGTTTATTTTTTTTTAAATTTTGTTTTTTTATTCTTTTTATTATTTTTTTTAATTTTTCATTTAAATATCCATTACTATTATTTCAAATATTTCTTGTTTAAAATCTCTACTGATATTGCCTATTATATCCTCTCCTCTCATAATAGGGTTGAGGTATTGACATCGCAAACAGTTGTATGGCATAATTGTTATAGTTTATACTTCTTTCCTCATCGAATTTGCCAAAGTGCAGTTTGTCTCGGACAATGAGTTGAGCATTTTCCCCCCAATATTGTTTCAGAAATAAATTTTCAAAATCTTGGAAACTATTGATGTTTTTCTCCTGACTGTTGAACCAAATACAGGGTTGCTTAAGCAAATATTGCCTAATGATCTCTTTCAATTCTTCCATTGAATTTATATTTCTTGTTTTGTTTTCAATTATTTTTATGAAAGTTATGTGGTGTAATTTTTTTATATTGCCGTCAAATTTATTATTTATTTGTACCCCTTGACAAGTATTAATTTCCTTTTTCTTTTGCTATATAGTCTCCTCAACTCTAATGCTTGTATTTTCTCTTCTATATTCTTAATTTTTTTTTTTATTTTGATTGTCGTTTTCATTAAAATTATTTCTTTCTTTCATTTTTGATATCTCATTTTCTACTGTAACAAATTTTAGATTTGCATCCATTTGTTGTATATTAACCTTCCTGTTAAGCATGTTTATGTCATTCTTAAATTTATTATTTTTAAATTTTTTTCCTTTTCTATGTTTTTTTTTAATTTTTTTTAATTTTTCTATTTCTTGATTAATTTCCATTCTTTCTATATTTTCTTTCATTGCATCATTCATTCTTCCTTCCATTCATCCCATGCTTTCTCTCATTCCATCATACATTGTTTCTATTTTCTCTTCCATTCTCTTTTCTTTCATCTTCCATGCTTTCTTTCACCTAATTCTTCATATTTGCCATATTTTCTTTCAGACTTCCTTTCATTTTTGCTGAATTTCCATTCATTCTTGCTCTGTTTTCCTTTAAGTCCTCTTTCATACTTTCCATTTTTTCTGAGTTTTCTTTCATTTCATTTTTCATACTTTCTATTTCCTCTCCCATTCTTCCTGAATTTTCATTCATTCTTCCTATTCATTCTTTCTTTGTTTTCTTTTTTTTTTTTTTTTTTTTTTTCATACTTTCTAATTTTTCTTCCATTCTCACTGACTTTTCTTCTTCCATGAATTCCATTATTTTTTGTAACTGACTGTCCCTTTCTGTCCTTTAACTTTGTTTTTCACTCCTTCTCAATTTGCTACTCTCTCCTGGTTCCTGATCACCCCTCTCTCTCTACCTTCTGCACCTTCTTCCAAACCAACTTTTTCACCATCTCTCAAATCCATTTTCTCCGCACTTATACTGTTGAGTGCTCAACAAGATTCTATTTCCGTTGTTCTTTAATAATCACTGAGAAATGGAGAAACTTCTATATTGCAAAAACTACAATCAATTCTTTACCAATGGAAAATGAAAATGGTTTTTAGTTATCAGATCTGACAGCGTACTGACAAATCCTTTTCCGGGAAACCAAAAACGAAACGACGTAGTCTAGCCGGATGACAGGTACCCCTCACTGTTCGAGGTCGGACCTATGACCATCTAAGATAACTAGCTGTATCGCAACGACACATGAACTTGCGAACATTTTTAGATCAGTGGACTGTATTGCATATTTAAATACTAGCCGCAACACTATTATTTCTATAATTATTTTGATTTTGCATGTATTCATTAGTATTTTGATTATGCATGTACCTATTATTGTTTTGATTGATATTATGTTGGTATCTATAGTTACTTTGTATATTTCTATTTTGATTATTATTTTCCAATCTTCTATAAGACAATGTTTTTTCCAATCTCAATAAATATTCACTTAATCTATCCATGGTTTCAATTTCATGCATTCTTATTATTTCAAAAACTTCTTATCTGGAATGCCTACTTATTCCCCTTCTATTTCCTCTTCTCTCATCATTGGATTCAGATGTTGTGACAAACAGTTGTATTGTATAGTTATTGTAATTAATATTTCTATTTTCGTCAAATTTTCCAAATCGTAATTTATCCCTAACTATGAGTTGAGCATTCCCTCTCCAATATTCTTACAAATAAATGTTTGAAATCTTCAAAACAATTTATATTTTTCTCTTGACTATTGTACCAAATACAAGCTTGATTATTCAAATATTGTCTAATAATTTCTTTCAATTCTTCTATAGCAGTACCATTTTTATTTTATTTTTTATTACTTTAATGAAAGTTATGGGATGTTATTCCTTGATTTTCCTCGAATTTATTATTTATTTGCACATTATGTCATGTATTTATAATTCTAGTTTCAAAATTACTATCTGTTTTTCTTTGTTCTAATTTTTTTATGATTTCTTCCATGTTTTTAATTTTTTCTTGGCATTCATCAATATGATCAATGCTCAAAATATTTCTCTCTTCAATTTCTGAAATTTAATTTTCTACTATAATTATTTCATCATTATTATTTTTTTATTGTGCATCTAATTTTTTTTAACCATATTTATGACACTCTTGATTCTTTCTATGTTTTCTTCAACACCTTCTATATCTTTTTCCATTCTTTCTTCCATTCCTCCTATATTTTCTTTTATTTCATCTTTCATTCTTCCCATGTTTTCTTTCATTCTATCTTGCATACTTTCCATGAAATCCATCAATTTTGGAAACTAACTCTCCATTTCTGTTCAATCACTTTGTGCTCCTATCTCTCTCACATTACTACTCTATCCTTTTTTCTGATCACGTCTTTCTCTACCTTCTACAACTTCTTCCAAACCAACTTTTTTTCCATCTCTCAAACCCACACTTATACAAATTTCTCACTCTTCTCACAACTCTAATAAAATAATTCCAAAATGTCAAATTCAAATTTTCCCCAAAAGAGTATGTAATCACAAAAAAATAGCTACGTGTAAATGCTCCGCGTTGGCTAATCAGTATAAATGCCCCGCGTTGGCTAATTCAACCAATCAAAATTGAAAACATTCAAAAAATCCTGCGCAATAATGAACATATTATAAAATAAATATTTATAGGTTATACTCAGTTATTTGTGGGGAATAGAAGAAGAAATTTGCCACTCAAAATTATGTATTATTGTAGATAAACCAAAAACAACGTGGCTGTTCGATGGATATTATCACTTGTTGTTATGACGATAAAGTACCTGTTATGAGTTATGCTTTGCACTCACACAAATCCTGGGATGTTCTTTGAATAGTTCATGTAGATGTTTTGCAAATGTTCAGCCTCCTTACTGCTGGTGGAGTCAAATATTGTAAATCTAACCTCCAATTCCTGGTAAGTAGTTTCTTGATAGTCCTTGGTTCCGATTTGATTCTGACCTGATTGTATGTATTGATGTTTCTCTTATACTTTGGTAATTGGCATTTTTCCCACAAAATCGACCAATAAATTCTCAAATATGCTTTCCCTTTTCATTCTCATGTTGCTTCTCTTCTTATTTTTCTTTCTCCTTGGTAACCATCACTTTTTGTTCTTATATCAATGTTTAATAATAGCACTTTTGATTTGAACACATTATTCTACTTCCTACCTATTATACATATTTTATTTCCAAATTAGACTCCTACACATAGTTATGTTCACTAAATTTTCTTCAAAGTTAACACGTACCATTTTTCCGTTCTCAAATTTCATTATTTTGATCATTTAAAAGGAAAATTATTTGACATTTGCCTGTCATGTTGCCTTTTGGTTTTTATTTTGTGAACAAGATGTTTCTTGCATATAAATATAATGTTTAGTTGAATTCGGAACATGTATTCCTAAATTTGGATTGGTATATTTTTATAGGTTATGCCAATTGAATGAACTAATAAAACATAATGATCATTATAGAAAAACTCTACTGCCACCCTCTTGGATTATCTGCGTCAACTAGAATATGGCCAAAGGTTTTCAAGATGCAAACCGTACAGAAAAAAATTATAAAATCAATCATAGCAGGTATTTATGCAGTTTTCAATATATATATATATATATATATATATATATCAGTATGGTGGTGGGGTTATGTTACCTTCATAACCCCACCACTTATATTAATTATTTCTAATTTTATGTATACATTCTAATTTATTATAGACTTGAAAAAGCCTGGAGGCATCCAGGAGAAACGTCGTCTTACCACATTATAAAAAACACAAAGTCTATACTGGTTTTTATTTTAATACAGAACCAATTCCCAAGAAACTACCCCCTATATTGATACATTTTACATGGTTCGAAAAAATTCACACAAAAATAAATATATTTATATATATATATATATATATATATAAATATATATATATATATATATAAATATATATATAAATATATATATATATATATATATATATATATCCATATATAAATATACATATAATCAGATACATATATTAGAGCTGTGCCGAGCACGTACGAAAAGTTCTTCGAGCACTAAGCACTCTTGAAAAGTGCTCCCGAATCTTGAGCACTAAGTACTTTCATTTCTTGAATGCTCGCGACCACTTTCAAAAAGTAATTGGGCTTAACGAGAACTTTTTGAAAGGGTGATACTGTAAGGCATTTGCTTTTTCTCTGGAATATGCATTTTAGAGAGACGCGGGCGCGTTGAATATTTTTTGGGGGTGCTGCCGGTCGCGTTTATATGTGTCGACAACATTTATAGATCCATAGATGAGAGTAGCTCAGTAATCCCAAAAAGTGCCCCGGAGCTTTGAGTGCTCCCACGCGCACTGAGCACAGTACTTTGGCACAGCTCTGATACATTCTAGGTGTTACCTGCGACTTCGTCAACGTGATATTTGTATTCCAGTTCATGCCTGTGGTTTTTCCCGCTACCCGTTATTCTGTTATCCAGTTATCCCGTTATTCTGTTGCCTGTCATCCAGTCATCCCATGTTTCCGTTATGCTGTTATTCCGTTATCCCGTTATTCCGTTATTATATTTCTTCGTTATCCCCTCTTTCTAGTTATTCCATTATGCCATTATCACTTCATCCCGTCATCTTGTTTTCTCGTCATCCGTGGAAGGATCATCCCGTTATCCCGGTACACAAATCTGGCAACAAAGGTGACGTTTCCAATTATAGGCCCATATCGCTTCTGAACAACTTGGGGAAACTAACGAAACCATTTTGACCATTTTGATTGAACAACATCAATAGTGTCCAGTTTGATCCGAAAACACTAGAAGCAATGGAGAGAGGGTACTTGCTTGTGTCGTGTACACCGACTTTTCTATCACTTTCGACAAATTGCACTAGGTGATGAAGCTTCGAAATTTTGGTGTACATGGTAACCTCTTGAGTCTCCTGAGCTGTAACATGATCGACCGATCCCAATACATGGATATCAATAACTGCAGATCAAAAGCAAGACCCTTCACTTCAGGGGTACCACAAGGGTCTCACCTGGGTCCACTTTTCTTTGATATATTTATAAATGACATTTAAATTTGTTTCAATAACTGAAAAATTGCTTTTTATGCAGTCTAGTTGAAAATCTATAAAACTATTGATAGCATTGGCGACTATGCTGTATTCCAAATTGATCTCAATGGAATCTCCAACTATTGTTCTATTGTAAAACTACATCTCAACCTCGCTTAATATAGCAAAATCCTCTTCACCAGGAATAAGTTTTCCCGCCAAAAAAACGTTTTTTCTCTATGACCAACTTTTGTCAGAGGCGAATATAGTGAGAGACTTGGGTATTTTCCTTGACACAAAACTTTCTTCCGAAAGTCATATTGAAAACACTATCTGAAAAGATCTCAGAAATTTGGGTTTCTTTCAAGGGTCACAAAAAACTCTACAGAGAAAGAATCACTCATAGTTATCTCCAATTCAGTACTTAGATCATCCCTAGGGTATGCTTCGATTATATGGAATCCTAATTATGCAACCCATCCAAAAAGAATTGAAAATATTCAGAAAACTCTTTTTCTAACAGGATCTTACAGTCCCATTGCAAATTGCACAAGTGTATCCCGTTCATATTTTTGCCTCAATACATTGTCCACTCTATTACTTCCTGTAAGTGTCCTTATTTTTGCGGCGCATATTTTTAATCTTATGAAAAAATTCCTAACGGGTTCATTATTTTTCTGACAATTCAAAAATTCTTTTTGTTCTGCTCCGGGTGATTTCAATTTGCTCAACTGCTCCAATAATTCCTTTTCAATTGCTTGCCAGTTGTCGGTATTTTTTAATCTATCTTCTGCATCTATAAATAATCTAGCGATTCTTGTCAATTTTAATCTAACCATGGAACCTATTTGACTGTCTGTCCATTTTGCTACAGCTGCCAAATACTCAATTTCACGAATAGAATCTTCAATATCTGTGGTACCATTATAAGAAGGTATATTGTCCATACTGATAGTGATTGTCGGTTCATATCTAACCCTACCAGTCCACGGCACTGTTGTCCGAGTTTCCATCTTTTGATAATATTAATAAAAATCTCCATTGGATAAAAAAAATTTCTTTGTCTCTTCGAATACTTTCTGAGATTTGATCGGAATAAACGCTATATATATTTATTTTCCCAATATCGTGTTTTCAAAATAACAACGCTATTATAACTAAACTATTTCCACAATTTTTCTACTCGTTTCAATTAAATTTTTTTCACACTGGCATTCATTCATAAGAAAATAGTTTTTCCAAAATATAAAAAAAAAAACATATTCAATTTTAGTTTGCAACTCTTTTTCTGTGGAAAATATCATATATGCGTTAATGTCTTCCTTAATCATCACCATTGTAACTTGACACCGAATGTACAGTCTGGTACTATACAGGGTGTTATGAATTAACAAAACCCACCTGTAACACCAAACATGTTGTTAGATTGAGAAAACAAGCATCAAGAGCATCGACTGTCTGAGGATGGTCGAACCGAAATTATGTCCCTACAGGGAATATCCCTTCCTCTCTATACTTGGGAGTTGAGTTGTAAATCCAGGAAGTACGTACCGTTTTCAGAAAGATTCAAAAAATAATAATGCACTCATAAAAATAGTAAGAATATACATATATATATATATATATTATCAGAATCAACAAAGTATTTCATCCATTCTATAAACGGATGAGATGATACAATATTCAGAAAAATAGGGTGCTGTTTACTTGAAGTTATTTCTCCATCAGTCTTCAATTCAAATAGATTGACGAAAAGCAATAGTGACATCAATTGTTAAAAACGACTGTTGATAATTATCTTTTGAAAACTTTGGTATCATGAAATTATGGAGATGCATCTAAGGACACATTCGTATTATAAAGGATTCAATTAGCCCAAAACATGAATACAGAAAACACATATGAACTCACTCTGAATCAGCATGGTCAACACTTTTCACTTGAGAAGACTTCTAAACGACAATTAGTTTAATTGTATTATTATTGGGATTAATCCCGCTAAAAATCTTTATTTTATTTTTACTTCGCACTGTATATTATATTATCGTTGTATGGATACGGTTTTCTATGAGGTCATTAATTTTTGATTTCCTTTTTTTCGTTGACTTATTTCGTTCTTGAAGCGTTGATAAACAAAAGGTAAGTTTTGAAAAAAACTGGTTTACTGGTGAATTCAATTGGTTACTGTTATTACTCGGATTAACTTGAATAAAATTTCTCTTAATGGCTACTTAAGTTCACTGACTGACTAATATATTCGTATTCTTCTCATCGTCATCTCACTATGTTGTAATCGAATGGAATCTAACCTCATTTCGAGCGTACATGTTCTTCGTTTGACTGCTAAACACCAAGAAAGAATTGGTCGAAAACATTGCGCCCTTTTATAATCCGTTACCCGATCACGCGATGGCTGTGCTAGTCGCGGGTGAAAATTCCTGATATCATAATTATCTTCCCCTTGTCAGCGGCTCAATAATCGATGGCTTGTTTCTGTCATCAAAAATGTATACCTTTCGCGGGTGAGTTCCATCAATGGGGTGTCATAACATATGAGTTATAGCTTGTTCTTTTGCTCGTTAATTATCTTAGATATGAATATCAGCGGAAGTGATGAGTTATTCATGACCTACTTGTGAAAGGAGTGATGTTTTTTTTGTATGCTTTCGTCTGTCTGGCGGGTGATGAAATTTATAACGGGCCTCGCACATAAGTGTAGTCGCATATTCGATTTCTAATTTTATTTTCATCACCAGTGATTAGGTTTTCTGGTTACTCGGAGTTCCTGCTCATTTGTAATTCATTTCTCATTATACTTGAACTTTTTCTGTATTCACGGGGTATAACATTCGACCTTATCCTATTGAAAAAGTTTTCGCGATATACTCCAAACCTTTTTGTTTTTCTTAACACATATCCTGTTCCATAATCTTTTACATTGTTAAAGTCTGGCCTATATACAGGGTGTTATGAAAACACACACCTGACCACCAATTGATACGCCCGGACTACAAGGTGTTATGACTTAACACACCACACCTGAAGATACCAGACATTATTCGTTAGAATGGAAAAAACAGTATCAAAGGCATCGACTATCTGAATATAGTCGAACCGGATATGATATATGGAGCGGTCGACATATACCAATTCCCTTTCTTTCAATACCGGAACGTGGGTTGTTTATCCAGGAAGTACGTATCTTTCGGAAGGATTTCGAGAAAACAATAATTAACCATGAAATAATAAAAATGCACTCATAAAATGTTAAGAATGTACATATATATATATTTAGTAAACGTTGATACAATAATTTCATTTGTTCTATGGACGAATAATATTCAAACAACGAAAACGAGTGTAACTTATTGGCAGTTAATGTTACAGTTGGCTACAGAATCGAAATAATTTCACTAAAAACGATCTTGAAATCAATTGCCACAAACGGCTAGAAATAATTCTCTTTTGATCTTTGTTAACTCGAAACTATGGAGATACTTTTTCAGACACATGCACATAAGAAAGAAGGTTGGGTTTGCCATCAACATGAATTTAGAAAAACTCACATATCTCACCCTGTTTCACACTTATTCACTGGAGTAGGTTTTTAACGACAATTAGTTTTGATTTTATTATTATTTCGATTAATTCCGCGTCAATTTGTTATTTTATGTTATTCGCCCGGTATATTGGTATAGCGCGATATGGCTATGGTTTTTCTAAGAGATCGTGAACTATCGAATTGCGGACTCCCGTTGTCTTATCTCTGTTTTTCACTCGGAGCGTTCAATATTTGGTTTACAGTTGCTTAAGTTAATGTTTTCTAACGTTCACTACATTGATTGGAAACTCTCATCATTATTGTACGATACTGTGATTCGATGGACTTCTGAACCTCACTTTTGAGAGAAACATATAACCGGAGTAACGAATATGATACTTGGCTACTGTTCCGAGACTGAATGAATTATAACCTCATTTCTGAACGTACTTGCTTGACTTCTGAACACCGAATGATTATTTTGATCTGAAAACTCGCGCTCTTATAACCCGTTATCGAATTAATAGATAATTGGTATAACCGCGACTAGCAATTATAATTATCTTCAACCATAATTAACGGCTTTGTTTTTTTTCTCTACGCATGAAAGAATCGCGAGCTGTTATCTATACTGTTATTGAGTTAATTTCATTTGTCGGTCATGAACTAGCGAATTGATAGTGTTTTTCTGTGGTACAATTACATTAAATCCGTTTTCATGGTACTTAATATCGCGCTGTGATGTAAACAAGTGACAATGAATAATCTTGCTTACCATCGTTAATTTTTCCTAGATGACTTATTTATGTCTCCGGTGTACAAGGGTCATTTCTCGATAATGATTCTTAAGCGCATCTAATTGTCTTCCAATGATGAAATATGTTTTTTACGAGCATATATTATATCAGTTCTCAGTCAAGCATGTGAAACCCATTGAACTTTTCTGGCTATCACGATCTTATTTAAGAATATTATGTTGTTTTGTAGGGAAGAAAGTTTTTCTGTAATTACAGGGCGTGACACTCGCCATTGCTGTATACAAAAAAGTTTTGACAAACTCAAATCTTTTTTCAAATAACATCTCTTTCATAAACAATAAGAAAAATGTTTCAACTCTCTGGAGAGAACTCTCAGTCTGGCGACAAATTTTTGTGAGTCTTATTCTGACTATACAATAGACTACTGTTTTACTCTACTGGAGGATATTTATGATCAATAAACACAAATGGGGATCCTCATTTTTCATTTCTTAAGCCTAATAATTCCTAAAAATAACATGCAAGTAATCATGCAAACACACAATAAAGTCTCTTTCTTCTATGGGGTAATTTCTATACTGCAAGGGTATGTCCTGGCTCTTCAAACAGGGGATTTTCTTACTTTTATTCCGGTGGGCATCAATTCACTTCTATCCGGTGGATCCTCTGGGAATTTTTCCTGCTACGCTGCTGGGTGCTAAGGGGACGTATCGGCTGTACGGGGCGATTTGTTCGTTATCTATCCTCTCTAGACATCTGACTTTTGGGATTCCAAGGCCTTTCATACGATTTCGAGTCAGTGATCCGTGATAATCAGTCTGTATCGAAACGGGACAGATAACACTTGCCTGTGTTTTCTGGTTAGGCAACAAGTGCATTGGCATAATGTCGTAAAGGGTATTCGGTTTCAGTGGGCAAACGGTGGTAATTCGTTCGTTTTAAAAATCTTCGTTCCTGTGACTCCTAGATTTGCGGTACCCATCACACAGCTGATTTGTTTTGTGAATAGTGTCTACTGAATTCTGTGCGGAGTGATTGAACTCGAACCATACTGTGAATTCGCAATGCTCTGGAATCTGCTGGTCCCATAATTTCTCCTCACACGCCGGTTTGTCTACTGCTATCCTTCCGGAGACACATCTTGGGTTGAGACAATTCTAGTTCACCACGTAATTATCAAAACCTTCCATATATGCGCGGTTAGTGAATTTTATTATTATTTTTACTTAGGTACTGTACATTTTCAACCGTCGCGATGTTCTAGTGTGAATATTCTGCAAATCCGGAAACACATTTTCCGAAATCGTTATTATCTTATTTATCTTCATTATGGAAATCTCGGTGATTCGATTTTATACTGTTTCTATTTGAATAATTTCATAACATATGTGTTTTTTTTTTATGCCTGTAATCCGTACAGTGTTTTATTTTAGTTCTATCGACCATTTTTTCTTTTTTCTATGACCTGTAATGAATTATATCCGTCTCAAAATAGCTTTGCGTGAATTTTCCGAGAAATTTACTGTCATTATTTTTTTATTCCCTTTATTTTTTTTTTTTCAGTTTGGTCCCGTAATATGATGCAACTAATTCAATTCCGTTTTTCATAAAAGTATCGATGGATTTCGTATTTTTATTCATTCCAATTTTTACAAGTTCATCGTAGCTATGAATATGCTTTGGCAAATTAACCTTCAGGAGTTTTTCAATTCTTCTGCTTTTTTTTGCAGTCTCCTAAAACCATTATAATTTACATACTATATATACGTTCCTACATTCTGGTGCACACTGAAAATTTTCTTGTTTAATGATATCTAACAGTCTTTACCGAACATTTCCACGGTTGTTCTTGAACAGTGCCGCGTGTCACGGTTTTGTAAGGGGGAATTTATTTTCAGGAATGCTTCCTTCATTTTCTTTGGACATTTCACTTGGCTGACATTTTTCTATATTTTCGGCATTAACTACTGGTAATTCATCTGGCATATTTTCTGGAGTTTGTACTGAAACTTGATCTAATTTTACTTCGTTTTCTTGTGTCGCTTGTCGACTGATTTCATTCATATCCATATTCCTATACGTGTTGAATCGATTAGCGGGTATCATTTGACTTTTTATTTTTCCCACTGGTTGGAGTTCAAAATTAACGTGCGATGACTTTTTTTAATTGGATTTTCCTTCCTGCCTGGCTACGGCTCTAATTCTTCTCACTTCGGGGGTTACTCTCTTTTCCACTTTTGTATCCATATCCAAATCTTCTACTGTACTACATTTTCTCGGGGTTGAAAATCCATTTTCTGCAATACTCAGTAATTTCGTATCTTCGGAGTTCACTATACTTTTTGCTTGAACTTCACATACATTCAGATATCTGGGCGGCAAAAATTTGTCCTTGGACAAGTAATTTTCCTCCTTGTGATTACCAACTGTAGAAAAAGTCTTATCGTTGGCGACTGTTATTCCTAGGTGCTTGGCAGATTCCAACTTCCTGGTGGATAGAGCATACCCCTTGGGTGATTCATATCTATCACCTAGACTATCTTTCAATGATTTACTATTTTCTACATCGATCATCTTCCCTCGATTCCGTGATGCATTAACTCTTGCAATTTCCGTTCTCTCCGAATATGTCTTGCTAATTCCTGGAATATTTTCATTCTCAAAAACTTTCCTACTATCTTTCCTCGTTTTTCCAACATAATTTTCTTCATTCTCGCTGTGGTGCTGCATGGGCAATGTTCCGATACATCTCTCTGTTTCTTCAGGCAGGAAATGCTCGTACCTATACGTATGCATTCCCACTTGTCGACTGTCACGTGTGACTATCTGCCCTAATGTACAGGGTGCGTCGGTTTTTCCATTTTCCATATGTGGCACTTTTCTACATTCATCTCTACTCTCTTGTTTTGCACATGATGTCACATTCAAATCATCAATGCTTTGTTCCTTTTTTGAACGCTTGTCTCGATTTTCGCTTTTTCCAGACGATTTCCCATATTCTTCATTTGAAACTGTTTTTTCGAAACCTGGTGTCACAATTAAATCACCGGTCCCTGATATCTCCATTAGATTCGAATTTGCGAGTCTCGTTTCATGGCATGAAAATCTGTTGATAAATACTTCGCGGATTGCTTTGGGCGCGCCTTCTTTCTTCAATCCTAATTTTTCTCCAGAATTCATCCAATCGTCCATCATGATAGTGACATCTCTCAATCGTTTATCTACCTCTTCAAATCTATTTTGCAACTTCCTCTGTTCGTCTTCCCGATTTGTTTGACCTATGTATTGGATTTTCTTTTCCAATTCGATAATTTCCCCTGATAAATACATTTGATTTTTTCTCCAATCAATTTGCACGTTATATTTTCGTAAAAACTCTAATCCCAGTATTATTCCAGTACTACGGTGATCATTATCAACGATTAGGAATTCATGTTCAATGATTTTTCCTTCCTTTACTTTTATTGGCAATATAACCGAGCCAATATAATGAGTGAAATTTCCTTGTCCATTTCTGAGGTGATACAGCAAATCATAATTCAATTTCATACCTCTGACAATATTAATATGAGCCACTGACACTTGGGATTTCATATCTATGTATATATGCCTCAAAATTCCTGCTACCTCTAAATTAATTACATTTTTCTGTTCATCGTAGGTTAGTATATTTTTTCCTTGCCTCTCACTATCTAAATAGTCATTACTGCAGCCTTCATCTGAGGCTTGTTGAAAGCTGCCATTCCATTTAAATTCCTGTTATATTTTAACCTTTTTCCATACTTTTTCCATTTTCTGTCATTCCCATAACTATTTTCTGTTTGCATTCTATAATTTATTCTCCTAAAATTTCGATACCGATTTCCTGTATGTCCTCGTTCATTCCTGCTCCCCTGAGATCGAAATCTATTTTCTTTCGAATTGTTAGAAAATTCTTCTGTATGTTTATTCATTTTTCCATGTTTTTGAACTCGTTTTTAATCAGCGTAGTTGGAAAACCATTTTCCTGAATCATTTAATCTCTTATTTTGAAAACTATTCCTATTTGGGCAACGATATGACATATGTCCGACTTCTTGACATGTTAGACATACGCAATTTTTCACATAACAATCTCCTGCTGTGTGACCTTTCCGATTACAATGTGTGCACAATATTATATTCGCATTGAAAGTTTTAAAATGCATATTTCGTTTATTCGTAATTTGCTCCATTAATTCTTCTTTTTCTGCTAATTTGATGGCTTCGTCTAAACTGACAGGACTTTCAGATAAAACTTTTTTTCTAACAGGATCTAACAATCCAATGGCAAATTGTACCAATATATCCTGCTCGTACTTTTGATTTAATACATTGTCAATTCTATTATTTTCTGTGAGGTGCCTTATATTTGCTGCCCATATCTTTGATCTTATGAAAAAATGCCTAACTGATTCATTCTTTTTCTGAGAACAATTCAAATTCTTTTTGTTCTTCTCCAGGTACTTTCAATTTGCTAAACTGCTTCAATAATTCCTTTTTAATTAATTGCCAATTGTCGGTATTTTGTAATCTAATTTCTGCTTCAATAAATAATCTAGCGATGCCTTTCAGTTTTAATCTAACTATGTAACTTATTTGACTGTCTGTCCATTTTGCTACAGCTGCCAAATTCTCAATTCCACGAATAAAGTCTTTGATTTCTGTTGTACCATTATAAAAAGGTATATTATCCAAAGTGATAGTAATTGACGGTTCATATCCAACCCTATCAGTCCACGGCACTATTGTCTGAGTTTCCATGGTTCAATTATTTCAATAAAAATCTCCATTGATTGAAAATAAAATTGTATTTGCCTTTTCGAATACTTCCCGAATTTTTGATCGGTATAAACGCTATATATATTTATTTCCCCAATATCGTGTTTGCAAAATAACAACGATATTATACTAAACTATTTTCACAATTTTTCTATTCATTCACTTCTGTTCAGTTTAGTCTTTTTCCCACTGACAATTATTTGTAAGAAAAAAAAAATATTTATTAAAAAAAAATTCAAATTCAATTTTTGTTTGACACTTTTTTTCTGTGGAAAATATCATATATGCGTTAATGTACTTCCTTAATTATTACTCGAACACCTGACATCAATGTTAAAGACTCAGACTACAGGGTGTTATGACTCAACACACCACCCTGTAGATACCAGACATTATTCGTTAGATTGGAAAAAGCAGTATTAAAAGCATCGACTATCTGAATATAGTCGAACCGGATATGATATATGGAGCGGTCGACATATACCAATTTCCTTTCTTTCAATACCGGAACGTGGGTTGTTTATCCAGGAAGTACGTACCTTTCGGAAGGATTTCGAAAAAACAATGATTAACCATGAAATAATGAAAATGCACTCATAAAATGTTAAGAATGTACATATATATATATATTTCGTAAACGTTGATACAATAATTTCATTCGTTCTATAGACGAATAATATGAAACAATATTCATACAACGAAAACGAGTCTAACTTATTGGCAGTTGATGTTACAGTTGGCTACAAAATCGATATAATTTTACTAAAAACAATCTTGAAATCAATTGCCACAAACGGCTAGAAATAATTCTCTTTTCATCTTTGTTAACTCGAAACTATGGAGATACTTTCACAGACACATGCACATAAAAAAGAAGGTTGAGTTTGCCATAAACATAAATATAGAAAAACTTACACTTACACTTATTCACTGGAGTAGGTTTTTAACGACAATTAGTTTTGATTTTATTATTATTTCGATTAATTCCGCGTCAATTTGTTATTTTATGTTATTCGCCCGGTATATTAGTATAGCGCAATATGGCTATGGTTTTTCTAAGAGATCGTGAACTATCGAATTGCGGACACCCGTTGTCTTATCTCTGTTTTTCACTCGGAGCGTTCAATATTTGGTTTGCAGTTGCTTAAGTTAATGTTTTCTGACGTTCACTACGTTGCTTGGAAACTCTCATCATTATTGTATGATACTGTGATTTGATGGACTTCTGAACCTCACTTTTGAGAGAAACATATAACCGGAGTAACGAATATGATACTTGGCTACTGTTCTAAGACTGAATGAATTATAACCTCATTTCTGAACGTACTTGCTTGACTTCTGAACACCGAATGATTATTTTGATCTGAAAACTCGCGCTTATATAACCCGTGATCGCATTAATAGATAATTGGTCTTACCGCGACAAGCAATTATAATTATCTTCAACCATAATCATTGGCTTTGTTTTGTTTCTCTACGCATGAATGAATCGCGGGCTGTTATCTATACTGTCATTGAGTTAATTTCATTTGTCGGTCATAAACTAGCAAATTGATAGTGTTTTTCTGTGGTACAATTACATTAAATCCGTTTTTATGATACTTAATATCGCGCTGTGATGTAAACAAGTGACAATCAATAATCTTGCCTACCATCGTTAATTTTACCCAGATGACTTATTCATGCCTCCGGTGTACAAGGGTCATTTCTCGATGATGATTTCTAAGTGCATTTAATTGTCTTCCAATTGTGAAATGTGTTTTTTACGAGCATATATTATATCAGTTTTCAGTCAAGCATGTGAAACCTATTGAACTTTTCTGGCTATCACGATCTTATTTAGGAATAGTATGTTGTTTTGTAGGGAAGAAAGTTTTTCTGTAATTACAAGGCGTGACAACATGATAATGAGTAAAAATGTTTTACTTTTCTGTAGGATGATTATCATCTATAAACAAAATTTATGATCCTCACCTTTCATTACTTAATCCTATTAATTCCTCAAAATAACATGCAAAGAATCATGCAATCACACAATAAAGCCTCTTTTCTTTCCGGGTTCATTTCCATATTCCAAGGGTACCTTCCTCGCTCCTTCAAAGAGGTTTCGTCTGACTATTCCTGTGGACATCAATTAACTTCTGTCTGGCGGGTCCTCTGAAAATTTTTCACTGCAACGCTAGTGGATTTCTCTGATTGAAGGAATAAGTTTGACTGTAGCGGGGCGATAAGTTCCATCTACTCCCTAGACATCTGGCTTCGAAATTAGGCCTACCATATGGCTTTGGGTTAGTGATCTGTGACAATTGGTCCGTGTCGGTAGTTATGCATCAGTTACTTTCGCATTGCCTAATATCGTAGGTGTCTTTGGTTTCAGTGGACAAACGGTGGTAATTCGTTCGTTCTAAACCTCCGTTTCTGTGGATGAATATGTGGTTATAATCACACTGGTGATTTTGTGTGTGAATAGTGTCCGTTGAATTCGGTGTGGGGTGATTGAACTCAAACCATACTGTGAGTTCGCAATGCTCCCATCTGGAATTTGCTGGTCCCATAAATCAGCATCGTATGATGGATTATCAACTGCTAACCTTCAGGAGATATCTCTTGGGTCGAGACATCATAGTTCACATTGTACCTCTTGAATTCATTTCATCTCTGCACGGTTGGGTAAATTTCATCGTCATGTTTACATATCAACTGGACGTTTTTAATCGTCGCGATCTTTTCGATTGGATATTCTGCAATAACCGGAAACATTTTTTTCGAACTAGGGGTTATATATTCATCCTTATTATCTCCCTCGGCGAGTCGATTTTTATTTTATATTTGAATTATTTTCGTAACATAACGAGTTCTTGTTTTTCTATTCTGTAATCCATACAGTATTTTCATCTAACGGTTTTTAGTTCAGTTGGCAATTCTCATCATTCTTAATTTTTTCTACGACCCGAATTGGTTTATGTTCGTCTCGAAATAGCTTTAGTCGAGTTTCCCGATGGAATTTGCTGTCACTACTATAGCATCGAAACACTTGATAATATTGGGCTTGTTCGCGTGTCACGTTTCAGTCGATTCTATTGACTTTGTTCCCGCTTTATAACTCAAATAATTCAATTCAGTCTTTTATCAATGTACCAATGGATTTCGTTTTTCCAGACGAATTAGATTTATTTTATTCATTTATTCCACCTATCTTATGGAGAATTCTTATCAATTCCAATTTTAAAATTTCATAGTAGTCAGCAAATATGCTTTGGCAAATTTTCTTTCCAGGGTCATTCCATTTTTCTGAGTGTCATAGATTTCTCCTCAAAACATTAATAACTACATACTATATATATTCCTACATTTTCAAGTGCATAACCTAAAAATTTCCTGTTTATTAATATCCAACTGATTTAACCAAAAATGTCCTCGGTTTTTCTTGAACAAGGCCGTGCGTCATGAGTTTGGTAAGGGGGATTCATTTCAGGAATGCATTCTCCATTCTCGTTGGACATTTCACTTGGCTTACAATTTTCTTTACGTTCGGCATTGACTACTGGTAATTCACTTGGTATATTTCTTGATTTTGTACTGGAACTTGATCTGATTTCACCACGGTTTTTCTTAGGGATTCTCTTGTGTCGGTTGTTGACTGATTTCATTCATATCCATATTCCTATACGTTTTGTGTTGATTTGCGGGTATTAGCTGACTTTTGGTTTTTCCCACTGTTTGGAGTTCAAAATAAACGTGCGGTGATTTATTCAAATTCGATTTTCTTTCTTGTCTGGGTACGGTTCTGATTCTTTTCACTTCGGTGGTTACTCCTTTTTTTACTTTTGTATCTTTGTCAAAATCTGCTACGTTTTCTCGGGGTTAAAAATCCATTTTCTGCCATACTCAATAATTCCGTATTTTTGGAGTTCACTTCACTTTTTGATTGAGCTTCACATATATTCAATAATCTGGGCGGTTGAAATTTGTCCCTAGACAAAACATTTCCATCCTTTTGATTTTCGACTAGAGAATTGGCGACTGTCATTCCTAGGTGCTTGGCAGTTTCCAACTTCCTGGTGGATAGAGTATCTGCCTCAGGTGATTCATCTTTATCTCCTCGACTATCTTTCCATAATTTTATATTTGCTACATCGATCATTTTCCCTAGATTCCGTGATCATTAGCTTTGGCAATTTCAGTTCTTCCTGAATATGTCTTGCTACCTTCTGGAATATTTTCATTCTCAAAAACATTCATACCAACTTTTTCCGTTTTCTGACTATATTTCCCTCCACTCTCGCCGTGGTGCTGCATGGGCAATTTTCCGTTACATCTCTCTATTTCTCCAGGCAAGAAATGTTCGTACCTATACGTTAACATTCCTACTTATTGACTGTCATTTCTGCAATTCGTACTTTCTCTCGCGAATATCGATCTCAGATCATTGGGTTCTCCCATTGTTCTGGCAGAAAGAGTGTCATCTTTGGACGAACTTGCTCCTTCCCTAAGACTATCGCTTAAGTTTTTCCGAATGTCCCGTGTGAATATCTTTCCTAGTGTACAGGGTGTGTCAATTTTTCCATTTTCCACATATGACAATGTCCTAACTTCATATCTTCTCTCTTGTTCGGTAAATAATGTCACTTTTGAATCATTATTTCCTTGTTGCTTGTTTACACTTTTATCTCTTTTTTCGCTTTTTCCAGACGATTTTCCATATTTTTCAGTTGAATGGTTTCTTTCGGAGCCTAGTGTCCCACTCAAATCACTAGCCTTAGATATCTCTATTTGATTCGAGTTTGCAAGTCTCGTTTCATGGCATGAAAATCTGTTTATAAATACTTCGCGGATTGCTTTGGGCGGGCCCTCCCTCTTCAATCCTAGTTTTTCTCCAAAATTCATTTCCATCCAATCGTTCATGATGATAGTAACGTCCATCAATTATTTTTCTACCTCTTCAAATTTATTATGCAACTTCCTACGGTATGTCCGTTTGGCATACATGTTGGATTTTTTTATTCAATTCTATAATTTCCCCTAATAGATACATTTGATTCTTGCTTCAATCAATTTCCACGTTAAATTTTTGTGAGAACTCTAATCCCAGTGTTATTTCAGTACTAAGGTGATCATTATCAACGATAAGGAATTCATGTTCAATAATTTTTCCTATCTTTAATTTTATTGGTGATATAACCGATCCAATATACTGAGTGAAATTTCCTTGTTCATTTCTGAGGTGATATTGCAAATCATAATTCAATTTCATACCTCTAACAATATTAATATGAGCTACTGACACTTGGGCTCTCATATCTATGGATATATGCCTTGAAATTCCTGATACTTCTGAATTAATAACATTTTTCAGTTCATCGTAGGTCAGTATATTTTTTTTTGGCCTCTCTCTAATCAAATAGTCATTTCCGCTATCTCCTTGATTCCTTGCGCAGCCTTCCAATGAGGTGGGCTGAAAGCTGCCATTCCATTTAAATTCCGGTTATATCTTGACATTTTTCCATACTTTTTCCATTTATTGTCATTTCCATAACTATTTCCTGTTTGATTTGTGTCATTTATTCTCCTAAAATTGTTATTTCGATTTTTATGTGGATGGTTGGCAAACTTATGTCCTCGTTCATTCCTTCTTCCATGAGATCGAAATATATTTTTTTTCAAATTGCTGGAAAACCTTCTTCTATGTTTTTTATTATTCCATATTTATTGCAATGGGTGCACCATATCAAATTCGCATTGGAAGTTCTGAAAGTTCTATTCGGTGGATTCGTAAGTTCCAATTTGATGGCTTCTCTTGAACTAACAGGACTTTCAGATAAAACTTTTTTCCAACAGGATCTCACAGCCCCATTGCAAATTGCACAAGTATATCCTGTTTATATTTTTGCCTTGATACATTGTCCACTCTATTACTTCCTGTAAATGTCCTTATTTTTGCGGCGCATATTCTTAATTTTATGATAAAATTCCTAACGGATCCATTATTTTTCTGACAATTAAAAAAAAAATGTTGTTCTCCTCCAGGTGATTTCAATTTGCTCAACTGCTCCAATAAGTCCTTTTTAATTGCTTGCCAGTTGTCGGTATTTTTTAATCTATCTTCTGCATCTATAAATAATCTAGCGATTCTTGTCAATTTGAATCTATCTATGGAACTTATTTGACTGTCTGTCCATTTTGCTACAGCTGCCAAATACTCAATTTCATGAATAAAATCTTCAATATCTGTGGTACCATTATAAGAAGGTATATTGTCTATACTGATAGTGATTGTCGGTTTATATCTAACCCTACCAGTCCACGGCACTGTTGTCGGAGTTTCCATGTTTTAATAATTTTAATAAGAATCTCCATTGGAAAAAAAAAATTCTCTGTCTTTTCGAATACTTTCTGAGATTTGATCGGAATAAATGCTATATATATTCATTTTCCCAATATCGTGTTTTCAAAATAACAACGATATTATAACTGAACTATTTCCACAATTTTTCTACCCGCCTACATCTGTTCAAATTAGTCTTTTTCACACTGGCAATTATTCATAAAAAAATAGTTTTTCCAAAATATTAAAAAAAAAATTCAAATTCAATTTTAGTTTGCCACTCTTTTTCTGTGGAAAATATCATATATGCGTTGATATACTTCCTTAATTATCACCATTGTAACCTGACACCGAATGTACAGTCTGGCACTATACAGGGTGTTATGAATTAACAAAACCCACCTGTAACACCAAACTTGTTATTAGATTGAGAAAACAAGCATCAAGAGCATCGACTGTCTGAGGATGGTCGAACCGAGATCAAGTCCCTGGAGCGGCCTACAGGGAATATCCCTTCCTCTCTATACTTGGGCGTTGAGTTGTTTATCCAGGAAGTACGTATTGTTTTCAGAAAGATTCAAAAAATAATAATGCACTCATAAAAATAGTAAGAATATACATATATATATATATATATATATATATATATAATTTTATCAGAATTACCAAAGTATTTCATCCGTTCTATAAACGGATGAGATGATACAATATTCAGAAAAAAATAATAGAGTGTAGTTCACTTGAAGTTATTTCTTCATCAGTCTACAATTCAAATAGATTGACGAAAAGCAATAGTGACATCAATTGTTAAAAACGACTGTTGATAATCATCTTTTGAAAACTTTGGTAACATGAAATTATGGAGATACATCTAAGGACACATTCGTATCATGAAGGATTCAATTTGCCCAAAACATGAATTCAGAAAACACATATGAACTTACTCTGAATCAGCATGGTCAACACTTTTCACTTGAGGAGGCTTCTAAACGACAATTAGTTTAATTGTATCATTATTGGGATTAATCCCACTGAAAATGTTTATTTTATTTTTACTTCGATCTGTATATTAGATTATCGTTGTATGGATACGGTTTTCTATGAGGTCATAAATTTTTTATTTGCGTTTTTCCGTTGACTTATCTCGTTCTTGAAGCGTTGATAAACAATAGCTAATTTTGAAAAAAATACTGGTTTACTGGTGAATTCACTTGGTTACTGTTATTACTTGGATTGACTTGAATAAAATTTCTCTTAATGGCTACTTGAGTTTACTGCCTGACTACTATATTCGTACTCTCTTCATATTCATTTCACTATGTTGTAATCGAATGGAATCTAACCTCATTTTGAGCGTACATGTTCTTCGTTTGACTGCTGAACACCGAGAGAGAGTTAGTCCAAAAAATTGCACCCTTTTATAATCCGTTACCCGATCACAACAATAAAATTTTCAGAGACCACCATTTTAGAATTATTATCGAAGGCCATCCTTCCAAAATAATCCTCAGAGACCACCCTTCCAAAATAATTTTCAGAAGTCACCTTTTTAAAACAACTCTCAAAGGCCAACAATACCCCAACAGACACAATTCAGTCCAAATAAATTACCGACCCAAAAACATCCATACTTCTCATCGAAACCCAATCAATATAAAAACCAACCAAAATCGATAAATCAAAATAAGCCAGAACCCATGGATACTCCGTCCGGTAACATCCGAATGCAAGCCCGGAAAACATGGACCGCAACCGAATTATTTTTACAAGATGTCAATCGACCCGAAAATGATTCAAACAATTTCGAATATTCAGAAAATTCTACGAACACTGAATATCTAACAAATGAAGAGACAGCTTATTTCCAAGAAAACAATAATCAGCCTTATGATGTAAATGATGAACTCGAACGAAATCCTGTCCTACCATACTTACAACAAGACTATGAACACGATCCGCAGGTATCAAATTCCTCTAATACAAATTTTCACTTGGTAGAGACTTCACACGATCCAACATAATCAACTTGAATCTTATGAATATAAAAGCAAATTTACCACACATTTTTATTCCTGAACTGAATGGAAATTTTCCAATTGATGTAGGGAGTACCAGAAGTCTGATTTATCCAAACTTAGCTGGGAAATTTTATACCCAATTTATTCTCAATGGAGATTCCAACATACAAACTGCCTATGGCATAAGCTTTCACAATGAAGTTATAAATATCCCAATTTTCAAAAAAAATTGAGTTAGAGGCGTACATAAATGTCATTTATTCAAGTTCAGTGAAAAATACGATAGACTGATTGGTATTGATCTCCTTCATCAGCTCAATGCTCCAATAAATATTAGTACAGAATCCATTATCACTCCATTTCTCAACATTCCTTTCATCTACAAATGCGGAGAATCAGAAAAAGCAAATAATTGTTTCGAAATTGCAAACTATAATTTGTTGATTTCCCGAAGAACATCAAAAGTTAGTCAAACTACCCGTGAATCTAAACAGAGAAAAATCAAATACAAACGTGGATGCCTTGTCTCGAATTATCATGAATGCATTATAAACTGAATCAGTCATTAACAACTCCGGAGATATCGTCCAAGAAACCCTAGATTACCTCCGACAGCTTGCTGAACACCCAGTTCGAAACAAACAACCCAGACATCATGAGAAATTGATAAACCCATAGAAAATACTATTCCATGCGACAGACCATTAACGTCACAAAACATAAACAAACCTGAAAAAAATATTAAGATCATTTCAGATGTACAAATCAAACCTCAGAATAATATCGAAAATAATGACACTAGGTCATCGACCCAACATTCCACTATCAACGAAACGACGAATAACGGAATAACAATTTTAGATGAAATCTTCAATAATAAGGTCAATCAAATTTTGGTTTGTCCTCAACCTCATCATAGATTGAAAATTAACTCTGGGAACTACCTACACCATAAAAAAATCACCCTCGAAATTCCAGAAAATAATAACGAAGATCTCATAATTGAATTTCTGAGAGACTACACCACATCTGATAAAACGTATTGTATGTATTTTCACACTGATCATCCTCACAGTAGCGTTACATTCAACATTTTTGGCAAATCGGACGAAAATTGATGAAATGTACAGAACGAGTAAATACCATCATCGATAAAGACGAACTAATTCTCTTCATGAAAAACCATCACGAAAGTAAGACAAATCATCGTGGTATCAGTGAAACTTCAGAAAGACTTGAATGCAACTATTATTGGATATTTATGAAAAAATCAAACACAGAGTACATTAATTCGTGTGAAATCTGTCAGCGTACTAAGTACGCCAGGAAAACACCATATTCACCACTCATGTTAACGGAAACCGCTTCAAAACCGTTTCAAATCATTCACGTAGATCTTTCCTTTCATGAAAAAAAAAATACTTGACTCTTGTTGATTCATTCACAAAATTTGCGCAAGCCTACCAAATACAAGGAAAAACAGCCATTCATATAAGTCAAATATTTTTCAGCTTTCAGGATCCCAGAAAAATTAGACATCGTCGAAGAAATTTAAAATTCACACGAAATTAAAATTCATTTCACCACCTCCGCACACCACGAATCAAACAGCATCGCGGATCGATTTCACTTTACTATAATAAAACATCTCAGATAACTCAATCCATAGCTCAACCAATTACACCCCATTCGAACACACAAACTCCAGGAATCCGAACGAAATTTTAGTACCTAACACATTTTTTAACGACCATGCGGAAAAAAAAAAAACTAGAACATGTATATCAGAAAGTTCATGAGAAACTAGACAAGACGAAAGAAACAGTAAAAAAACACAACACAGAAGGTGACAGTAACGAAGATTTTCAACTAGAAAAAATAGTTTTCAAACAGAATTCCCAAAACCGCAATAAGAAAAATAATAAATTTCTTGGCCCATACGAAATCACAAAAATTTTATACAGGAATCGTGTCGAAATCACTAGCAAACTGAAAAAAAATAAAAAATAAAAAGTGCCCATCAAAGAGTTGAGAAAACCCTCTCTTGTTACAGGTGCTTCGTCTACGCAAGTAGTGTACTGACCTACCCTCAATTCCATGACCTTTCCAAAAACCCTGGTTCACTTACTCTCAAACTTGAAGAAGTCAAATCAGTAAGTAACCGCTAATCGGAAAACAAACTACCTTTTGAACCAAAATCAAAAAAACATCGGAGAAATTATAGAAATCAAAAGTTTTTCGCAAGGAAATCAAATAATGTTTGCTACGACTATTCCCACCTTTTTTCCTTACCAATCCCCCGAGAAAAATCATTCCGAACTATGTTACCACAATTAGAATTCCTCATCCTCAATGAGCAAAATTACATGCCACTCCACTCTGAATGCCAAAAAATCCAACCCGAAGAATATCTTTGCCGTGAAACTACCCCGATCCGATTAAAGGAAGACGATGCCTCATATGAAGTACAATTATTGAGATTCTCCTACACTGTTTCCAACTGCAAGCCTATTCCAACCGAAATTAGAAAATTGAAAATACAGAAGATCGAATGAAGCAAATGGATCATCATTTCACCAGAACTGATGATAGCCAAACAAAAGTGCGGACTCAATAAAATTAATGTACCTCTGTCAGGAACTTACGTGCTAGAAATTCAACCTCATTGTGTAGTGCAGGTGAAAGACTTCCGAATACGCAGTTACCAAAATTTTCGAAGTGATTCGAAGACATTGAATTGCCAAAACTAAACATTGACAAATACAAAAATGAAAATTCTCAAATAGACTTCAAACCTCTGCAATTCAATGGAATCAACCTAGATGAAGTGAAACACACCAAAACCTCTTCAGAAGTGCAGCATGAAAAACTTGACGGACTTTTAGAGGACCCAGTTCACTTCAACAACATTAGAGACTGGACTATTATTATCTCTATTTTCATTTTTATTGTAGAGGTGTACGTTCCAGTCCACTTTTATCTAAAAAGGATTAAGAAAAGAAGACAACCACAAAACGGCACAGAACTTCGAGAGATCCCCAGAAGCACATCTCCAAATCCTGTTGCAACCCCCAGGATTTCACTCTCAGGGTGGAGGAGTTATGGGAAGAGCCGTTATGCAGGATCCCATGATTCCAGCAGGAGTCAGCAGGAATTTGACACCTCACCGACTACAATAAAACCAAGAGAAGAGCATTCTCTCGAGCTATTTGCTACTAGACTTTGAACAATTAACTTGTAATTCATGTACTGAAAGTTCCTTCCAAAATAAAATTGTTTTTTAAAAAGTAATTTTCCGAAATCGAACTCATTTTGTACGTGAGCCTTTGAGCGGTGCAAAATAACCCGAATAACATTCGTGATAAGCAAAAAAGTAGAGCACGACTTTCTATTCAAATCTAAATGAAGGAAACATTTCATATAACCCCAAAATCCATACCCGAAATTTATATGAAAATAACGTGGAAATATAATTTGAATCCAAAATACGGTAATAGATATTACAATAGATTTTTTTTTTTAACAATTAGGCAGTTCGGAAACTTAAGGGTGAGCCATGATGATGCGAGAAACCACCTATTTGAAATTTCTAACCTCTTAACATATGCCATATGATTATACTATTTTCATAGTTATTATCTCAGGTACACGAATAATAAATGAATGAATAAGCAACTCAATGAGCAATAATCGATCTACTCAACCAATCAATAGCAATTCTATTGGATTGAGATGCCTAGGAATACTGGTGTATGCACTGATTCGATTTGGTTTAGACTTTTTAGTGGAGACTTTCGCGTGCTACTTCAAATTTTTCACGATAGATGGTGACAAATTGACATAGTTCAACGTATAGGATCTGTTTCGCCATTACAAAATGCATTCGCAAACCTCAGGCAACCTGCACACTGATGCGGAATAAGGACATTTCACTTATGAAACTTCCAAACAATTGGAATGCTCTTCAATCCGATTGAGGTTATGATTTGTGAATTGTTATTTCTGCCAAACTATTTGAACATTTACTCAGTTATAAGTACCAATGTTTTGTATTCATTGAAATGAATCGTGTTTGTATGTTGTGTGGTCAGTCACAGGCTGTCGATTTTTGGCCGCACCAATGCAGGTGAGTGAAATTGCTAATATAACACATTTCAATAGTTTATAAAATCAGTAAGTGGGACTTTTTCTCCGATAATTTTCCATAACTCATTCTAAGGATTTTGTTTGCACTTCAAATGAATTAACGACAGAGCTTATATTCCATTTTCTAAGTACTGTTCTGGAGATCAAATCGAAGCCTGGCCCTTAAAGTTTCGGTTGTGATATATATTTATAAATATATATATATATATATATATATATATATATATAGTTATATATAGTTTGATTTTTGGGTAAATTTATAGTCTCCAACGTTATCACAATTTTGGGTTACCTACTTGAGGTACTTGGGTTACCTCTCACTGAGTACAAACTTTGTGCTCCCAAATACTTCAGGAGATACAAAGACCTTTCCTTTGTCGATAAAGGTATTTTTCAACCCAAATTTAACGTTCAAAGTCATAGGATTCTGGACACCAATACGATGTGTCTTCCAACTCATGGAGGTTATGAATACAAACATAACATGAGCCCGGTTGATCCTTCAAAATGAATGTATGAATTCAAAAATTATTTCATTTGTCATCTTGAATAAAGGTGAGAGAACTGTCTCTGAATGTTATTGAGAAGGGCATGTTTGGATTTCAGAATTGTGTTCAGCAGCCAAAAGTTCGAAAATACCGTGTGAGAAATGATCGAAAAATTAGCCCCAAAAAAGCAACCCATATCGATTATGTTCTATTAAAGTCTGAAAACAAAATTGATATTCAAAATGAACAGTTGAGTTATTCGTTGTTGGGGAATATATGCACTCATTGAAGTTCGAAACAAAAATTATCAGAGTTCAATGTATTGAACCAAAAAATATTAATCATTTGCGATTGCTGAATAGATCAACATTTTATGTAATAATGCTTATGAATTCCTCAATTAATTAACAAAATCTCACAATACGCTTTCAAGAGAGATAACAAATAGACAAGATTCATTGATTGAAGAGAAGAAAATTCACTTTATGACTATCCACGACTGCGTGTCACAATGATTTTCAGAATGGAAAATAATAAATTCGCATTCATAGCACTTTC
Source organism: Gonioctena quinquepunctata (assembly GCA_018342105.1). Classification (NCBI taxonomy): domain Eukaryota; kingdom Metazoa; phylum Arthropoda; class Insecta; order Coleoptera; family Chrysomelidae; genus Gonioctena; species Gonioctena quinquepunctata. The sequence continues at coordinate 111,321 of JAFIRS010003278.1, read as the reverse complement.
TCAGAAATTTTAAATGATATTCCATAGTAGTTTGAGAGAGTTGAATTTGAGTGACCGTTCGTAAGTTGGAAAATCTAGCGAGCAACATGATACAAGAATGAAACTGAAAAGAATATATTAAAGAGGGTAGCGAATAGTCTTAATAAACAAAAAACAATTGGTTCCCTCGGAACACAAGAGTTTGGAGAATGTTTGGTTTCTTCTTTCATCTCAAGAAATTATTTTCATAGCACCGCCGTTATATTCAATTAATTTTGGGGCATTCAATTCAATTTCCAAACTTAAAATGATAATGACACATCATATCAAATATAGGTTTTCCTCTTTATTCCCAAACAACACACATTAGTTATATTTTATTGAACCTATTTGAATAGTGTTTTATTATTGATATTTCCAGTTCGGAGCCACTCCAAGACAACAATTGGATTCCAGAACCAGTTTCAGAAAAGGCTAGCATGGGCCAACCAAATCAAATTTTCGAACACTCAAGGCAATACTTTTTCAAAATGTTGATGTGTTGTTATTCAGTCAGAATGAATGATTTTGCCCAGGAGCTTTGCAGGCTATGCTAGAGCAAGACAGAGATGTGGCAAAGCTTTTTATTTGAAGAATGGGCTACGTCTTTGAAAAGAAATACTCAACCTTTGGACATATATTATTGGGAAAAATCAATATAATGAGGTGAAAAATATTAATAAATTTTTATTGAACCCAAGAAACATGAATAATCTTAATCTGTTACATATATAACACAACTAAAATGAATATTTCAATGTGATTAGAATTGGAATTCAATAGAAATAATAAAAGGGTAATGCATCAAGGTTATGTAAATTCATTTTGAATTTCTTCCACCAGAGACCATAAAAATGTTTGGAAAATCTGTAGGGTGCCCGAACCTCTTGCAATTCAAAAGGAGGGGCTTCCATTTTATTTTCAATGCATTTTAATATGATATTTTATTGATATATATTATAGATATTTTCATGGAGTTTCTCAGAAAGCCTGTAAAAATGTATTTAGTATTTCAATATTGATTACAACTTTTTGCTGAAACCATCTTTTTTAAACGGATTGAATAAAAATAATTTTCCAATTCTGATTTCTCTGGATTTGACATTGAATATTTCATTGGCCAAAACGACAGTTTCCTTCGAAATGAAAATGATTATTTTGAAAAAAATTTATTCTATATCATATTTCAGTGATATCTCAAAGTTGATAAGGAGTAATTGAGGAAATATGCTTCTTGTTTCATTGTGGTTCAATAACAGGGTCATTAAAGAATCTGAATTACAAATTCAAATTATGTACAACTTTGCATTCATTCAAAGAGCCCTTTTCAGCAGACCACTGTGAAGTTAGCGGCCATTGGCTAGCAGCTGTTTTTATCTGGCGGCCAATGATCAGTGACGTCGTTTTCAACCAAATCAAATTGCTGAATTGCAATGGGAATTCAATTTAACAGAAAATGGTCGAACACAACAAATACTAAAGAATAATATACCAAGATATATTTGATATGCTTTTAGATACAAATTCAGAATGCACCCTCAAATATGTTTAGCCAAGTGTATATTTGGAATAAGTACTACTGAAAGGCTATATATATATATATATATATATATATATATATACATATATATATATATATATATATAATAATAATAATTAGGCAAGAGATGATTGATTTGCAGGCCAGCAAAGAGGTAGTTTATTATTTTCAAAATTTCGACAAAAATCAAAAGCCACCTTCAGAAATGTTCAGCGAAGTTCATTTTTGGTATATGTATTACTGGAAGGTTATATAATGATATATCAAGAGATGATTGATTTGCAGGTCGTCGAAACGGTAGTTTATACTTGTATTTTGAAAAAAATGTAGACTCACCATCAAAAATGGTTAGCCAAGTTCAGTTCCAGTATATGTGTTACTGGAAGGCTATATAATGATATAGCAAGAGGTGATTGATTTGCAAGTCGTCGAAGAGATAGTTTATACTTGTAAATTTTTTAGCCAAGTGGATATTTGGTATACGTGTTACTGAAAGCCTATATAATGATATGCCAAGAGTTGATTGATTTGAAGGCCGTCGAAGGAGTAGTTTATATTTGCGTAGCGAAAAAAATCAAAACCCACCCTCAAAAATGTTTAGCCAGGTTATTCTCTTGGTATATTGTTATACAGAGTGGTCCAACGAAAAGTATGCACCTAGCTTTTCTCCTTTGTTTAGAATTGAAAGCAAAAATGCTCGGACACGTGGAGTTTGCTTTTGAGGGGGACACATTTTAGACATATTTTTCAACCTGTGCCTTTAACGCCCTAGCGAGGGGGTGTCACAACCCTAAAATTTTAAATGGAAAGTGGGGTCGAGTGATATATCATTTGAACGGGCACAAAATTATCTTTCTAATGATACCCTATTTATTGAAATTTATTCGAACAGTTAATGCGAAAACGGCTTCAAGAACATTTACCCGATAATTTAGATATTAATGAAACATACAAATAAGTTTTGGTTATTAGGAATCAGAATAACTACAATCATTTCTAATTACTTCATTTTACCGAAAGCAACATTTCAATGTAATTTTTTTTCATCACAAAAAATCCCCATTTATCGTTTGCGTTTTTTGTCGAAAAAAAACTGCAAATAAGTGTAGGAAAAGAATTTAGGCAAACTTTCATTTTAGTCCCTTCATTGATTCAGTCGGGTCACTTTTGAAGTTATTTTAATTTCACTGTACAAAATGGTTTATTCCATTCCAGAACGAGTTGAAATTGTTAAACTTTATTTTCAAAATAATAGTTGTGCTAGACTAACTGCTCGCTTGTTTAAGGACAGTCATCCCGATAAAAATGTTAATGATTCGTATGTTGCCAAGTTAGTTAGAAAGTTTGTCGATACCGGATCTGTTTGTAATGTGAAACACCAGCCGCAGAACCCCATCAGAAATGAAGCTGTGGAAGTCGCTGTTTTGGGGCATGTTCAATTGGATCATACTCAAAGTACCCGTCAACTAGCCGTAGCCTCAGGAGTCTCCCGTTCATCCATAATACGGATTTTAAAAGCGTACAAATTTCATCCGTACAAAATTAAATTAGTACAGGAACTAAATGAGGATGATCCTGATCGAAGGCTGCAATTTTGTGAACAAATGAGCCAGCGTTTAATTGAAGATCCGCACTTATTGTTTAACATTTGTTTTACCGATGAGTGTACATTTTATTTGAATGGAGCTGTGAATAGGCATAATTGCCGTTACTGGGATGACAGTAACCCACATTTATTCCGTGAGGTTCATACCCAATACCCTCAAAAAATAAACGTCTGGTGTGGCATATTAGGAAGTCATATCATAGGACCACTTTTAATTCCTGGAAATTTAACTGGTGAAGTCTACCTAAACATGCTTGACGATGCAATTGATCATTTCATAACACAGATAATAGAAGACGACCAAAATCATGATGCCGATCGGCTTCATTTCCAGCAAGATGGAGCACCTCCGCACTATGCTGCTCCTGTAAGAAAATTTTTAGATAACCGGTTCCCCGGACAGTGGATTGGAAGGAGAGGCCCAATTGAATGGCCTGCCAGGTCACCTGATTTATCGCCTTTGGACTTTTTTCTATGGGGACACTTGAAAAATAAATGTTCTGCTACGAAGCCCGAGTCCATAGAAGATCTTCGCCAACGGATTACAGCACAATGCAGAAGCATAACACCTGATATGCTACAAAATGTTAGAAATAGATTTGAACAAAATCTGTATTATTGTATGGAAGCAAGTGGGTCACATTTTCAACACTTGTTGAAGTAACGTTTTAATAAATCAATTTAACAGCTTGTTTACTTTTTTTACAAAGCACTGTTACAAGTAACAAACATTGAAACGTAAGTACTACTAATTGTAAATGTTTTGATTCTTAATAACCAAAACTTATTTGTATTTTTCATCAATACCAAAATTATCGGGTTAATGTTCTTAAAGCCGTTTTCGCATTGACTGTTTTGAGTAAATTTCAACAAATAGAGTATCATTAGAAAGATAATTTTGTGCCCGTTCAAATGATATATCACTCGACCCCACGTTCCATTTAAAATTTTAGGGTTGTGACACCCCCTCGCTAGGGCGTTAAAGGCACAGGTTGAAAAATATGTCTAAAATGTGTCCCCCTCAAAAGCAAACTCCACGTGTCCGAGCATTTTTGCTTTCAATTCTAAACAAAGGAGAAAAGCTAGGTGCATACTTTCCGTTGGACCACTCTGTATAGCCTCTCAGTCAGCACGTATACCAGAAATGAACTTGGCTAAACATGTTTCAGGGTGGGTTTCGTTTTTTTTTCTCGAAATATCCACAATTATTACCTACCCCTTTGACAACCTGCAAATCAATCATCTCTTGGTATATCATTTATAGCCTTTCAGTAACACATATACCAAAACTGAACTTGGCTAAACATTTTTGAGGGTGAAATGGGTTTTTTTTCGAAATACAAGTATAAAATACCACTCCGATGGCCTGCAAATCAATCATCCATTGGTATATATTCGTATAACATAATATCTATATCTTTATATAACAATATCAAGTGTTTCATTTGTTGTTTTCGACCATTTTCTGTTAAATTGAATTCCCATTGCAATTTCAAATCTTCAGCCAGTTTATCTCCTTTCCTCTTCTGAATAAACTGTATTCGCAGGGTTCAATTTCCTTGATATGTAAAGAAAAATTGAATAAGTTTCTCTCTACTCATATACATAAAAAAGTTATGAAAACTCTTCCAAAATTGGTCTTTCATACAAACTGTTCAGAAGTTTTTCTTAAATGTATGATAATTCCTCTCTTATCCAATAGCTATGGGGATGAAGAGAATTAACAGAAAATACTACCAATTCCAACTATGTGACACAACAATCGGAGAAATCTTGAAGAAAAAATCATATAGAGTCAAGATTTCCAAAAAGGCTGAATTTCAGCGTTGGTAAAGAAAGCAATTTTATGCTTTGAAAATCTTTGAGTATACTGAACCCTGATATTTTTCTGTTTGTGGTTTTATCGGAACATTTAAAAACCATTAGGATGTGGTGGGACCATATATATATATATATATATATATATATATATATATATATATATATATATATATATGAAAGAGAGTAATCGAGGGGACTGTTGAAAACAAAATGGAAAGAATTTAGTGGACATAGCCCAACAACAAATGAGCGGCTGGCTTCTGTTTGTTGACTCCGCTGATTTGTCGTTTTCTACCAAGTGTTGTTCATCCTCGCATTTCTCCACCGTACTGATGAGGGCCGAGAGCCCGAAACACGTGTCTACGGTTAACTCTTCACTCTGAGGGCTATGACCACTAAATTCTTTCCATTTTATATATATATATATATATATATGTATTTTATATTAAATATTTAAATGAAAAATAGCATTGTCATTCAGTTTATGAATGTATTTAAATCGAATTTGAATATCAACTTAGTAAGTTAACATTTATCACACAAGTTTTTATTCTCAAACCATGCATTTGTAGTCGTCCTAAGGCAATAAACGTTGCCGATAGCTCGACGTTTTCCAGAGAGTATTTCAAACCAATTCTCCACCTGAGTGCAAACTCATATATATATATATATATATTATATATATATATATATATATATATATATATATATATATATATATATTATATATATACTAGGGGACCCGACAGACGTTGTCCTGTCTAAATTTCTATGTTCCCTTAAATGTTTTTCCCGAAAATTTTCCCGTTATCCCGTTATCCCATTTTTCTGTTACCCCGTTTTTTATTTATCCCGTTATTCCGTTTTCCCGTTGTTCCCTTATCCTGTCATCCCGTTTTTCCGTTTTTTTGTTATCCCGTTATTCCCGTCATCCCGTTATACCGTTTCCTTGAAAAAAAAATATAGAAAATAGGGGTTGATCGTAGAAGGCTGTATTGAGAGTTATATGATTTTTTTAATTCTCAGTCATGACAAAATAAAAATAAAAATCTTGCCAAAAAAATAGGAGTTGATCGTAGAAGAGTGAAAATTTGGGATTGTATGTATTTTTGAATGCTGTATCATAAAAAAATAAAAACAAAACATTTTGTCCTGAAAATAAAAAATGAATTAAGGGGTGGACCACCCTTAACATTTAGGGGGGATGAGTATACAAAAAAAATCATCCAAATCGGTCCAGCCGTTTAGGAGGAGTGCAGTGACAGTAGAATTATATATAAAGATATATATATATATATATATATATATATATATATATATATATATAGTGTGTCCCAGCTAAAACTTGTCACCCCCCAAATCTCCGAACTCGTGAAAAAAATTCAAAATCGCTCAGACCCGTCGATTTTTATTTCAAGGGGGAACACTTTCACCAAATATATCATCATTGTGTTGTCAACACCCTCAGCCGCAGCACCCCCTACTTCAGAATTTTCAATAGGACCACTATACTTGTGATACATCATTTTGAAGGGAATTCAATCCCGAATACATCAGTGTACTGGAATTGAGGATCGTTCAAGTGTTGTTGAAGTTTTAATGAAAACTAAGTTTTATCAAGATATTTTCATTTTTCATCACCTAAAATGTTATCATCGCAAGAAAGATTAAAAATGTGAAGCATTTAGGAGTATAAGCGATTTTCGAAATGTCTTCGCACATTGCTCAACATTTCTGGAGTCACTGCACGACACTCCACAACAATTCTCCTGCGTAGATCATCAAGAGAAGTTGGCTGTGTAATATAAACTCTGAATTTCAAATGACCCCATGAAGAAAAGTCTAATGGTGATAAATCAGGAGATCTAGCCGGCCATTCTGATGGTCCTCGCCTTCCAATCCATCTCCCTGTGAAGTTGTCATCTAAAAATTGACGTACAGGTGCAACAAAATGTGGAGGAGCTCCATTCTGTTGAAAGGTGAGCTGACGTTCGAGTAGCCTATCATCGTCTTCAAGTAACTGAGTGATTCTGGGGTTCACAGTTGTATCAAGAAGTTCAAGATACGTTTGTCCGTTGAGGTCACCATCAATAAAATATGGACCTACAATATGGTTTCCCAGAATACCAGCCCAAACATTCAATTTCTGGGGAGTTTGTGAATGAGTTTCCCTGTACCAATGGGGATTTACGTCACTCCAGTATCTGCAGTTGTGCCTGTTCACATGTCCATTCAAATAAAAAGAAGAATCGTCAGAAAAGCACACATTGTAGAGGTTATTATTATCACCAATCAATAATTGACTCATGATTTCACAAAACTCTGTACGTCTGTCAGGATCATCTTCATTTAATTCTTGTACATTCTGCATTTCATAAGGATGGAATTTTGCTTCTTCCAGAATTCGATGTACGCTGCTTTTCGAAACTCCAGAAATAGTCTCAAATTGTCTTAAAGATTGAATGTTGTCCATCACTGCATGTCCTACAACTGCAACAGCGACCCCTTTATTTCTCATAGGCTTCTCTCGTTCATGTTTTTTATTCAGCACTGATCCCGACTCCATGAACTTATTCATCAATTGAAGCACGTACTGATATGATGTGGTTTTTTTTGGATGAATTTCATTGAAAATTCGAGCCGTAGCTCTAGCACATCGTCCATTTCCAAAATACGCAGCTACAATGGATATTCTCTCTTGTATAGTATAAACCATTTTCGAAAGTTTTCAAATTGTTGAATGAAGTGACTCGAATACATCAATATACCGAGGCATAAACAAAGATATGCGTATACAAAAACACATGGCGACAATTTTTTCTCATAAAAACGCCTGTCTCACCTTCTAAACTATTATTTCTGACAGCATATTATTTTTCAATACATTGGCGTACCCACAGTGAACCTTTCTTACGATGATAACATTTTAGGTGATGAAAAATAAAAATATCTTGATAAAACTTAGTTTTCATTAAAACTTCAACAACACTTGATCGATCCTCAATTTCAGTACACCGATGTATTTGGGATTGAATAACCTTCAAAATGATGTATCACAAGTATAGTAGTCCCGTTGAAAATTCTGAAGTAGGGGGTGCTGGGGCTGAGGGGGTTGACAACACAATTATGATGTAATTTTTTTCACGAGTTCGGAGATTAGGGGGGTGACAAGTTTTAGCTGGGACACACGGTATATATTGTTATTATAAGGTGATTGTGGTTTGTTTTTATTTCATTATTCATCTATTTATTTTCACAATCAGACATCATAACAAAAAAATGTATTTTGTTTAACTCATTTTCATACTTTTTTTGAAAATATTTTTAACTGTTGCTGCCCTTTTTGAATTTAATTTAGTATGTTGATAAATAAATACGCATATTGATATTTCAAATGCCCGGCTATGTATTTCACTTTTTTCCCATGGATTCTTTTACCTTATTCTCTTTACCTCAGCTAACTCAATCAAACACGCCTATGGAATCTGTTTTGCTGTGGAGCCCTCTGGTCGTTCTTGATGTCAGTTTCAGAAAATGTCAACTTGTTATTGCTCAATCATTGAAAATAAGGCAGAAATTCATCAACATAATAATTTCCTTCATTCAGGAAGACTTACTGTTACCTATTCTGTGATAATTAATTCAAATTAGTGCTTCATAGCAAAATATACATGAAAAGTGGAGTTATGTGATGATAAAAAATTGAATGTAACCTATTTTTGTGGGTTATGTAGTCTCTATACCAATTTATGAAAGTGTTCTATCAAAAGGGCTCTTTAAAAGAAGGTTTATTATTGAAATGCACTGAGTTCAGTAAATTTTTATGGTTCAAGGTACCTGTGGCTTCTTGAAACGAAATCAGTGTTTCGGATCGCTTTTCCGTTCCTGGAAACTGCCGTTCCAATCTGCAGCCCCCTTGTCGTCTGTGAACTCGCTATCGTACTGGTATATGTCTCAAATGAAAAGGTAAGATTCGTTTTGCATCTGGGTTTTTTATCAGCTACAGTTCTTCATAGTATTTCCCTGGGTTGTATTGGCATATAACTGTTTTTGTAACGAAAATTTGATTGATTTCTTGAATTAAAATTTCTTGAGTTGGTTCTTCCAGAATTATTTCTCCTTAATCTCCTAGCTTGTTGATTCCTTTCCTTTGATACCACACAGCTTTCGTTTTCTTCTAGAATTTTTTATTTACACGCACTTTCTTGTTGCATTTTTCATTATTTTCGTTTATCTGACAGTTTTTATTCACGAACCGTTTCTAAATACCTCGCATTCTATACACATATTATATAAGAAATCATTCTTGACGTTTTCTGCTTTTCATATTTTTGATATTCATAATTTTGAATCGAAATATCTCCTGGCATCTCATTGGCTATTGTGTTCAGATCTAATTTCATATAGAGAATGTTCCTACTTCAACATTTCATTGTCTGCTTGTGCTCAAAAATATATCAGTAAATTTTGATTTCTATAATTTCATAAATTATGCCAATTGCTTGTTATGTTGAGAACATGTTCATTTCAAACATAGGTATCGACTTATATTATATGAGGTTTCAGAAAAAACGGTGGAATCTCCAGAAAAACTGTAAAATAACCTAGCATAAATCACTAAATATGAATGTTTTTTTATTTATGTGCTTTTTCAATTTTTAATTTCAATTTCAACTCTATGAACATCTAACACCTAGTTCTAAACATAACAAATTCCCTAAATGTATATTCAACATTTTAATACTTGCTAGCAAAATTTGAATATCAATTTATCATTTACAATTACTAATATTATTCTTTTATTTCAGAAAACCACCAAAAGTTGGAATTCTCTTCAATTCAAGGAAGAAATTTTGTCAAAACAGTATCATTCCTGACATTTGATATTTATTTTTATTTCACTTTCTTCTTATATTTCATACTGATAAATTTTCAATATTGATTAGATTTTTATAATTCTTGGTACTTCTTTCAATTATACTTTGTTTTATTATTTTTCCTATCTTTTTCTTTGATTGTTCTTTGTATTCATATTAATTGGATATTTTATCAATCTGAATCTCCCACTTTGTTTACTTTTATTTTGTGCATATACTCTTTCGCTATACTTTATTCATACATAATTAAGTTATTATATTTATTTATAATTCATTAACTTACTTTTATTTCAATTATTAATATACTTTTATTATCATCATCACCTTCATATTTCTTATTATATACTTCATTATAATTATTATTATTGTTATCATTTTCAGTTTCATTTCTCACATGCATTCTTTTTATACTCAAAATATTCTACTCTTGGTTTCTTTTTATTTTTCTTCAAAATTCATATTATTTAAAATCCATTTCTATATTTTTCCTTCATAATCTATTTTGGTTTTCACTTTTTCCATCTGATCTGTACCGATAATTGTTTCAATTTTTCAGTATTATTGATTGTTGTTCACCATTATTATTTTCTTTCTCCAAATTTCAATTCATGTGTTGATTTGTTTCCTCTAGTATTTTCTCTCATTGATGTATTTTTACCTCCAAGTTTATTCTCCATTTTATTTTATTTTTTCAAATTTTTTGAAACATATCTATTGAAAATATTTTTATTCAAACTTTCTGTTCCCTAACCTATCTGTAAGATTTGTTAAACCTAAAATTGATTATTCCCTAAATGTTTTATTCATTATTTATCTCTCCTTCTATGGAATCGTACTTGTTTTGTTTTTTCAAGCATATATTTCATTTCAAATATTTTCAATTGAAATTTTATGTTAATATTTCCAACTATTCCTTTTTTAACAATTTTAAATTGTTCTTGTTTTTGATTGTCATTTTCATTCAAATTTTTTCTATTTTTTTTTTTCAATATACATTATTATTATTTATTGTTTGTATTACTTTCTTAAATCTCAAAATGTTTATTAGCCATATTCATGTCATTCATTTCCCTTATTATTATTTCATCATTTATGTTCCCTTTTTTCATTTCAAAATTCATTTTCGCCATATTTATGTCATATATTTCCATTATTGTTATTTTATCATTTATTTTCTCCTTTTGCATTTCGAAATTCTTATTAGTCATGTTCATATTATCCATAAACTCATTGTTATTGTCATCGGGATTGATTTTCATATTTTATATTTGTTTATCATCTCTTTTTGATGAAATGTCACTATCATCTGTTTTTTGTATAACCACTCCCTGAATTTTATTTTGCTCACTACTTTTTTCGAATCAATTACATATTCCTACTGTACTTTCTTTTGAAACTTTCTTCCATTTTTCCCATACTTTCTCTCATTCTATCATTCATTCTGTCCATACTTTTTTTCATTCTTACTGAGTTTCCATTCATTCTTTAAATTTTTTTTTAAATTTTTTTGCTGAATTTTTTTTCAAATCCTCTTCCATTCCATTTCCTTAATTTTTTTTTTAATGTATTTTCATAAAATCCATAAATTTTTTAAACTGACCATCCCTTTCTGTCTTTTTACTTTGTGTTTCTCTCCCTCTCACATTACTACTCTCTGCTTGTTCCTGATCTCCCCTCTCTCTACCTTCTGCAATTTCTTCCAAACCAACTCTTTTACCATCTCTCAAACTCATTTTTCACACACTTATACAAATATGTCAATGCAAGAACTCTAAAATGTCAACTTTATATTTTCGCTGTATTTGATTTCAAACGAATGTTTTTCCCTTCAATTTTTATAAAATTCACACTTGCTTCTAATTCTTATTTTGGCAATTCAGCTCCACGTTGGCTATCTCCCCACTTGACTGATATCGCTGTTATTTCCCTCATTTGCCCCGCTTTACTGTTATCACCCCGCGTTGCGGCGCCAATTGTTATGATCAGTTATTTTGCCATTTTGCTCACAAATGTATTCGCACCGCGTTGGGCACCAATTGTTATGATGAGGTGATTGTGGTTTGTTTTTATTTTATTAGTTATCCATTCATTTTCACAATCAGACATCATAACAAAAAATATTTTTTTTTACTCATTTTTATACTATTTCCAAAATATTTTCAACTAGTTGCCCTTCTTGAATTTAACTTTATATGTTGATGAATAAATACCCATATAAATATTTATATGTATTTTAACTTTTTACCATTGATTCTTTCACCTTATTCTCTTTACCTTAGCTAACTCAATCGGTACGCCTATGGAATATCAGGAGTCAGTTCTACTGTGGAGCCCTCTGGTCGTTCTTGATGTCAGTTATTCATCAAAATGATAATTTCCTTCATTCAGGAAGACTTACTGTTACCTATTCGGCGATAATTAACTTAAATTGGTGCTCCATAGCAAAATATACATGAAAAGTGAAGTTATGTGATAATAAAAAGTGAAATGTAACCTATTTTTGTAGGTTATGTTGTCCATATACCAATATATGGAAGTGTTCTATCAAAAGGGTTTTTCAAAAGAAGGTTTATTTTTCAAATGCACTGAGTTTAGTAATTTTTTATGGTTCAAAGTACCTGTGGCTTCTTGAATCGAAAATGTTCAGTATCTCGGATCGCTCTCCCGTTCTTGGAAACTTCCATTCCAATCTGCAGCCCCCTTGTCGTCTATGAATTTGCCCTCGTACTGGTATATGTCTCAAATGAAAAAGTAAGATTCGTTCTGTATCTGGGTTTTTCATCAGCTACGGTTCTTTATAGTATTCCCTTGTGTTGTATTGGCAAATAACTGTTTTTGTAACGAGAACATGATCGATTTCTCAAATTCAAATTTCTTGAGTTGGTTCTTCCAAAATTATTTTTTCTCAATCTCCCAGCTTGTTGATTCCTTTCCCTTGATACCACACAGCTGTTGTTTTCTTCTCGAATTTTCGACTTACACGCACTTTTTTGTTGCATCTTTCATTATTTTCGTTTATCGTTTTTATTCAGGAACCGTTTCTGAATACCTTACATACTATATACATGATATATAAAAAATAATTTTTGACGTTTTCTGCTATTCATATTTTCAATATTCATAATTTTGCATCAAGATCTTTCCAGGCATCTCATTGGGTATTATGTTCAGATCTAATTTCGTATACAGAATGTTCTAACTTCAACATTTTGTTGTCTGCTTGTGCTCAAAAATATATCAGTAAATTTTGATTTCTATGATTTTATAAATTATGCCAATTGCTTGTTATGTTGAAAACATGGTTATTTCAAACATAGGCATCGACTAATATTATATAAGGTTTCAGAAAAAATGGTAGAATCTTCAGAAAAACTGTGAAATAACATAGCAAAAATAACTGAATATGAACATTTATTCATTTATGTGCTTTTTCAATTTCTAATTTTCATTTGAACTCTTTGAATATCTAACTCGTTCTTCTAAACATAACAATATAATTTAAAATTAAATAAAACTTATATATATTATATATATTTATATATATATATATATATATATATATATATATATATATATATATATATATATATATATATATATATTTATATATATTTATATATATATATATATATATATATATTTATATATATATACAAGCTGATTCTATGTGGGGTTGCAGTCAAGTATGGGGCTGATTAGGAAAACTCTTTGGTATCCGTCAAGCTTTCGGCAATCTTTATTGCTACCTCAGGACGACTCAATTGTATGGATTACATTATGAAATTATATATATTTTGTCTACTTACAACGTGAGTTGATTAAATTAGCATTAAATGAACAGAAATTCATGAAAGATGAAATAAATTTTGACAATGACAACTTCTTTTTCAATCTATTCAAAATCAAGGCGGAAAATTTTGATCACAGGGCGATATATCTTTTCTGTTATTCATTTCTAGCAAATAGGTATAAATTTGCGTAAGATTGTTCAAATCAGTTCTTTCATTCATTGATTCTTTATCATTTTTTATGTAAAGAATCAATGAATAAAAGAACTGATTTGAACAATCTAACGCAAATTTATACTTATTTGCTAGAAATGAATAACAGAAAAGATATATCGCCCTGTGATCAAAATTTTCCGCCTTGATTTTGAATTGATTAAAAAAGAAGTTGTCATTGTCAAAATTTATTTCATCTTTCATGAATTTCTGTTCATTTAATGCTAATTTCACATCAATCTCACGTTATAGTAGACAAATAATATATATAATTTCATAATGTAATCCATACAATTGTAGTCGTCCTGAGGAAGGCAATAAAGATTGCCGAAAGCTTGACGGATACCAAAGAGTTTTCCTAATCAGCCCCATACTTGACTGCAACCCCACATAGAATCAGCTTGTATACAATATGCCAGTCACTAATTCACCACATATATATATATATATATATATATATATATATATATTTATTTGACAAAGGCTTGTCTTTCAATCATTGAGACCTTATGAAAGATACATCTGACTGCAGCCCCAAGACAGTTTGAATAATCATGATAATGATATATATATAATATATATATATATATATATATATATATATATATATATATATATATATAATATTGTTACAAGCTGGTCTATACAGGGCGTTGGGAAAACCACACACCTGACTACCAGTGTTACATCCCACCTATTATTATCTCCACCCCGGCATAAACGACGTTCAGGCCGTTGTTTCGTTATCAAAAGATTAACCCTCTGGTAACGCCACTGGTTTGGAGCAACTCGTTATTCCGTATAATTAGCCTGAGACGCTAAGGACGCTTCTAGTATATAAAGCCTATACTCGATTAGTCCTTTGTTGAAAAGTTGCTCGAAAAACTACAATTTTGTTGGGTATTAGCAGCAATTTATAAAAGAATTTATTTGCACTGAAGTTAACGGACACGAGCGGCTGTATCCATTACCCTCTTTCTAACACCCAGGGAACTTAGGTTGTTTATTTGGGAGTATATACCGTTCGCCTGAACTCTGTATCAATAAAAACACTGGGAATCAAAGAAAACTTATATTCATAAATGAAATGGTAAATATAAGACAAGAAGAAAAGAAAAAAAAAAAACAATACACTGTTAACCTCAGAATGCCACTTTTGTGGTAACTCTCAAGAATTTATAAAAAAAAAACCAAATCTGTTAATAATGGATATAAAAACAAATAAAATAAAAAGACTAAAGAACTGCACTCTCTACAAACTCTTTCCTTTCAATCCTGCATAATCCATTCCTATCTTTATAGACTGAGTCACCTTTTTTAACAAATTTAAATTGCCAAAGTTATCGGATATGACATAGATAAACAAACAAATAATTACACCATAAAAACATTTAATATAGGTAACAACATGTCCACCTTTACTTGTGATTTCTCAATACTAGGGATTGTGCACTTAAAGGCAAATGACCCTGGGTTAGTACCTCTCGACAATGTTTCTTTTTATGGGAGATATATGTATGCATAACATTGTATATTAAGAAAAGCATATAATATGAATAGGAAACCAAAACATTAATTTCAATAATAGGAATTCATTACCTAGGTTGAATTGTCCAGATGCTCTCCTTGGGTCGCACTCGAAGAATTTCACGATTAACCGGCTTTATTATCTCAAACGCTTGTCATGGTTCGTTACCGGATCAGGTTACTTGGATGAATTATTTGCATTAGTTTTACAGACATTCAGCAAAGACACGTCATTTGATCGAGAGAATGCACAACACTGGAAAAGTATTTTCAACGGGAGTACTTTCGTATTTACAACACATGAATTGAACTATTATTAGAGTGATTAGAATTGTTCGTATTTATGCGGTGAAATATTGTTTTTACACTGACTCTAGTTAAAAGGTTGTCATGTTAGAATTTCGTTAATTGATCTGGTGTTTACCCGTGGAAAGATTTTATTTCTCGTGACATATCTCACTGGTACTAATATGAATGCATACTAATTTTCTTCACGTATGATAGGCGTGATTATACCACGGACTACTGTTCGAACTAACTAACTCCCTTTGTTATGCTCCCGTTGGCTTTTATAATATTCTTCCGATCGGAAGCTGGGCG
Source organism: Gonioctena quinquepunctata (assembly GCA_018342105.1). NCBI lineage: Eukaryota > Metazoa > Arthropoda > Insecta > Coleoptera > Chrysomelidae > Gonioctena > Gonioctena quinquepunctata. The sequence continues at coordinate 95,331 of JAFIRS010003278.1, read as the reverse complement.
GACTTAGTGTGTTTTATGAGCTTTTAATGAGGGGACATTTGTAAACATGATAAGGCGTCTGTTTGTTTAACTCGTTCTCGCGTATTTTCTGTTATAATTGGATAATATTTTACTGCCTGACAGGTAGCGGTCGGCTAGTCTGGGAAATAATGACCAACAAGGATGTTTATACATTTATCGGTAGCGATAACTTGTGATTTATGAGTCGGATACGGCTCTTAATGAGGTGGGCTGGTGTGACTGTCGCTTATCGGGATTTTTTAATGGTTTTGTTTGTGTTCGGACTAGTGTTAGAATTATGGATGCGTTTTCGGTAATGAAATAAAACTGATTTTCTTATCTCTCAGTGAGGTTGAATAGTGGATGATATCCTGTGGCAAGTTTGAATTCTCTTTTGTAAAAGGATTGATCATAACAAATCGTCACTGCCCTGTAAAAAAGGTCTCTACTCTGAATAATAGGACCTTTTTGTTCATTATTGAATGAAAATATTTGGTTCCATGTTTTATGGTATGAAATCATCTTTTGTTGTTACCTATAGAAATGATAGTCTGTGCTGAGTATGGTATTCATCATCTCAAAGGTTTATTATAAAAAATAAAAATAAGATAAGTAAACAAAAAATGCTGTACACTTACAACACAAGTTGGCATGTATGAAGTTTTGAAAAAGAAATAATGTCTGTTCATTGTATAAGAGTTCATGAAACTAAAAATAATAGTAAAATGTGACAAGTACACACAATAAAAAACTTTTACAACTGGCACGGCATCAAACTTGAATAGAAAGTTCTGTCTCGTCACCATTTACGAGTTCCGGGGATCCTGAGGACCGGTATCTGTCACTCGGTCGGGAGTGACATGGCGATGTTGAACGCCTGAGTTATTATGTGCGAACTGGCAGCTGGGGCATCACTCGGGTTGTCATAAAGAATCATCGTCCGGGGAGGTGTAGTCGGCTACAGTTCTTGAGACATAGCTGGCGACTCGGTTGGGGTTAGTGGAGTCCAGTCTAGTCTTCCTTCGGGGTGGTGCGTGTCGGTTTCGATCGTCGGTGCAAACCCGACAATTGCATACGGGCTTCGTGGATGTGTTTTCGTGTTTGTCGTCGGACCAGGGTTGTCGGTGTGGGTCTGCAGGTACCGGGTACTCTCGCTGGTGCAGTGTAAACAATCACACTGGGTAATGTTTCTGGTGTCCAGTAGTCTCATGTATTCCGCATGATGGCGATTAAGGTGCAGAATTGAATATGAGATGTAAGTGCGCACGTGCTCGGATGGCGGTTTCTGCATCCACGTATTCACGTCGTAGAGCAGATTGTTTACGGATGCCTTCAGGATGCTTCGCTTCGTGTCGAAACTGGAGATTTCTTTTACGGAGTCTAGCAGCATCTCCATGGGGTAGCTGGTGTTGGTAACTTGTTGATCACGACTGGGTTTATAAACAAAAGCTTTGCTGGCTGACTAACGGGGTGTCTCGTGTAAGAATTCGAGCACAATAATGTCAATCTAGTCCACGCACGTATTTATATAGAACCGATATCTCTTTATTTTAATTCTCACTAGGGGTTAATTGTTATGGGGTCAGCTTTAACGTCCTTTCGGAGTTATCTTATTTTAGGAATGAGGCACTTATTTTTAATATTCATTGAAAAGGGTCCCTTTTCTTAGCTTCACTATCGCGAACTGGGAAAAGATTATTTTTATTTGTGACTGGACGTGAAGATCACATTATTTATCGTAATTTTAGGTCAAGCGTCGCGTAGAGGTAATAAAAATGTCCTTATTTATTTTGATTATATATTTTTTCATTTCTTGGGTCCAAGATAGCCCTTTGAATGGATGTGATTTTATCGTCGCATAAATTGTTTCGTTCGGTTTGACGGGGTGGTATCTCAATGCCAGTTTGGGTAGGTCGAGATTCAATAACCGTGAGATTGTTATCCGTCGCATTTCGGCAGGAACTTGTCGGGGTAATTTATGGTTGATTACAAGTAGAGTCAACGTATCCCAGAAAGCTGCGATTACATGGTAGGTACATCCAGTGATTCTGTGTATGGCTATCATGTTTATGGCTGTTTCCATACAGAATTTTATTATCCTATGCAAAATATATCCCTAAGATACTGCTGGTTACGTCTCCCATAGAACGTGAGTGCTCCATATAGTTTTAGTCATAGTGCTGTTGGCTAGTTTTTCTATCTCTTCGGGATTGAACAGGTTTACCGTAGAGAAACCCTGATCTGATACGGGCTTATTGGCCATTTTGTTTATCAGAATATTATTTACTGCTTGTCTTTCGGACGAAAAAAGTATTATTTCTTGGGCTTGTCTCATTTCTTCGGTTGTGTATATCCCACCGTCACCAATAGGTTGTATTCTGGCTAGTTGCATTTGTTGTTCTTCACCTATGGATAATTCTACAGGATTTCCTGCTATGGGATAGGGGTCGTAGGCTAACCAAGTACCTTCTATATAATATTTGGCTGGAATGATTGAAGAACATTCGATCTGTTGTCCTATTTCCTGTATAGTTCGTGTTAGTGGCGCCATAAAATATGTTTTGTTTAAATATGTCACCGGCAACTCTTGATAACAGTTTTCTCTCTCCTGATTTGAACTATAACCGGTGTGCATTTCAACAAATATAGTACTTCTCATTTATTTTGCAATATACCTGGGGTTGGGATAGTAACTGTGATATGAGATTCGGAGATTGTTGTGCCATCAATAATCTATTCTTGAGAATTTTCTTTTAATATACACCTTCTGTGAATAGTATCGGCGAGCATCGTGTTCATACTCCTCTTAAACGATTGCTCTATATATAAAAATTTCGAATTTACATAGGTTATTATATCGGCAGTTGGCTCCCCTGAGGTAATAGCGAAGTTTACTTGAGATGGGGTCATATTGCTTGGTAGTTCGATGATTAATATTCGGGGATGTTCTGTCAACCACATTTCAAAATCACAAATTCTCTTCTTTTAATTAACTGCACGGCAAATAGTTTCGTCCTGTCTTCAATAACCATGTATTGGTTTATGTCCGTCTGACTTAGTTTCTCTATTATTTTCGTTGCTTTTCCTTCGTAGAGTTGTCGGTACCTTCTACATTCATGAGGTTTTATAGGGTCCCAGGCTATTTCTCCTTGGAACGCATCCATACAATATCCTGTACTAAATTCGCAAGAGAGTTGGTTCTCCAAACTAATTGTATTGGTATCCAAGTGTGCGATGGCGGAATAATCTTTCAAGATGATCTTTGCGGTTGCAGTAACCACAACATCTTTGTATACCTTACCTTGGAAGGTATAAGTGGCACCTTGGCATTCACCATTTTCCGCTAATTCTCCGGCTATCACGATTCTCGCGGTTTGTGTGGTGTTGGGCTGCAATTTAATTATATCTCTAGAAAAACCTCTGTATTCCAAATACTGATGTATCTTTAAGCATTCTGATTTTCCTACTGTTTGTATAAATGTAATTAGGCTATCTGGTATAATCGCTGAATGTGAGAACATGCCACAATGAACCATCAGTTGAGTGATTTCTACTAAACAGGACTTGACATGAAGGGTTTCAAATTTCTGTTTCTCAACCGCGTATACACGAAGATCCTGTACGGTGTATGCATTGGATAATTCGGGACATTTTTGTACATCTCTTTAACGATATCGCAGTAATATTGGCGGTTGGATTTCGACAGTCGTAGGCTATTAATCCAACTGTACCGGGAATTTCATAATTAAAAATAACAGTCCCCAGTATCAAGATTATTTTTAACTGCGACTTTGACCTGTTAATTCTTATCGTTTCATTTTCGGTCGATACGGAATCGGCTGAACCCATCTGGTCTAATTCCATCGTTGGGCCCATTTCCTACACTTGTTCCTTAATTTCGAGTGTTTGACCTGCGTATCTTGCCCTTTTGAAGGATCACTTCATATCTTGTTTCAAAACAGATGTCTCGGAGATTGGTGAAGAAGGGACTAGTGAGTTTCGGAGGGTGTGACCGCGCTGCAGGTAGAATGGTTCAATGTTTATAATCACGGCTATTAACTTCACTTATCGTTCAGCTGACCGGGTTAGGTTAGCGGTATAGTCTCGTGTTTTCTCCGCACTGGTTCACTTGGTATGGTTGTCTCTATTAACGTCCCAGGATAATAGATCCATTTGAAACTATGTTTTGGCAAGGAAAGCAAAAATTAAAATATTTTTTTTTTTTTTTTTAATTTAGGTCACGGTTAGACTGTAATCCTATACATACATACATCTCCTAGAGTTTCTCAATTAATTAAAACTATATATACATACATATCTTTGTTGCATTCCCAGTGCATTTCAATTTACATGAAGTATTGTTTTACTGATGTTTGCCGTTTTTTGTCAAAATCCAAGGTTCCTCAGGTACCTGTCCCCGCGACCTTGTTTGGTAACCATGAGTTACTTCAGGGACGCTGTCCCGATCTTCGTCTGATGTTTCACTGGGGTTTCTACTTTCGAAACTGTCCACATTTTCTAGGGGTAGTTCGTCTTGCCTAGGCATTAGCGCTATTTCTGAAACGGGTTCAGTTCCTACACTATTTTCGTTTCCTACGCGTGTTTCGCGGATGTTATTTAAATTACGATATTTTTCCAACTCTTCGGGAGTGATGCAATAATTCATGTCCAACATTTCGGGTTCTTTGTTGTATACACTGGGGCGATTTTCTCCACTTTCCTTAGGGATTTCTTCTTTGACGGATTTTCTACAGTCTTCGAGGATGTCTATATTCTTATAAACTTTCAGTCGATTTGCGTGTACAACTTGGCTTTTTGTTTTTCCTACCTGTTGTATTTCAAAATTGACGGGGTGATAATTTTCTTAAAATTCTCCACGGTCCGGTATATCGTGGTAACAATTTTCGAGCTAGTTTTGACCGGCTCTGACATTGGGAGGTGTCTTTAAATATGCTAACGATCCTATGGGAAACTCTTTCAATTTGGCCTTTTATTGAAATTTCGGTGTGATTTTTTTCCCCGGCAGTTTCTATGGATTTTCGGGCTTTTGGTGGGCAACTTGCAATCTCTGGACCATTTCTGAGGCGTAGTTTTCTAGGTATCATACCTTATACGGGGTGCTCTTAATGTTAGGTGATGTGGTAGTAGCATGTCTCTGCAAACATTAGAAAAAAGGGCTTTCCTGTGTGGATGAATGAATCTGATTTCTTATAGCCACAAGAGCATACGGTAACCCGTTCGTCCCGATCGGATTGTTGTTCAGTCACTAGGTGTGATAAGGTGGTTTTCAAGTGTCCATGGAATCGTTCTACGATGCCGTTCGTGGCGGGATGATATGCTGTAGTATTCAGTTTCTTGATTTTAAGTCGTTGGCAAATTTCCAGAAATAGAGCAGATAAAAATTGAGATCCTCTGTCACTCAATAAATATCTTGGTGCTCCATAACGTAAGATGATATGTTCTACAAATACTTTCGCTACCGTCTCGACAGTAATATTAGGTATTGGAATGGCTTCGGCATATCGAGTCAAGTGATCAATTGCTGTAAATATATACTTGTTTCCATTTCTGGTGGTGTTTAGTGGTCCGACTATATCGATGGCTACAATTTCGAATACTGCTTCCGGAATAGGAATGTTGCAAGAATGACATTTCTGTATGTATTCATTGATATCTTTCTTCATGCTAGGCCAGTAAAATTCTCGTTGGATAGTGGTTAGAGTTTTCTTTTGTCCTCCATGACCAGAAAATATGTTATCATGGTACAAACTTATAATTTGTTTTCTAATGACCTTGGGAGCATAGATTTTGTCCCGACGCTCGTCTACTCGTCGTTTCACGTATAAAATTTCTTCGTGAATATAAAAATTGTCATCTTCGTCGGTCAATGTAGGTACTAATGCAGAAATTTGGGGGTCTGTCTTCTGCATTAGGCGGATGTCGTCCAGTGCCATAACGTTTCAACTACAGGTTCTATGTTTTCACTGGATTTACTAAGCACACGTACTTGGCAGTCTTCTGTTATTCTTTTGAGTCATTTCCTCACTTTGTTCGTCTGTTTTTATCCTAGATAAGGTATCGGCATTTATATTATCTCGGCCTGGTCTGTATTTAATAGTAAATGAGAATTCCAGGAGTGCCATGGCCCATTTGGCTAGCCTGCTACTTGGATCTTTGATAGACAATAAATAAGTCAATGGCCGGTGATCGGTAATGATGGTAAAGTGCGTACCAGTCAGATAGCACCTGTATTTCTTTACAGCCCAAATCACTGCGAGACATTCTCTTTCTATCGTAGAGTACCTAGTTTCAGCGGCATTCAAAGCTCTGCTCGAGTAACAAATGGGATGTTCGAATCCAGAATATTCTTGACTCAAAATTTCACTTATGGCGGTCGCTCTGGCATCTGTGGTAACCACAAAAGGTCGAGAAAAATCGGGGTATTTTAAGATCGGAGGGGAAATTAAAGCTTCTTTTAGTGTATCGAAAGATTTTTGTTGTTCTTGTCCCCACTGGAATTTTACCTCTTTTTTGGTGAGTGCTGTAAGCGGTTGGGATATACTCGAGAAGTTTGGTACAAACTTTCGGTAAAATCCGCATAATCCCAAAAATGCTCGGATGTCTTTCACTCTTCTTGGTGGTGGGTAGTCCTTGATAATTTTAGTTTTTTCGGGATCTGTTTGGCAACCTTTCTCGGAGATAATATGTCCAAGGTATTTTGCTTCTTTTTGCATAAAATTACACTTAGTTGCCTTGAATTTCAAATTACTGCTCCTCATTTGTTCGAAAACATTGCGTAACCTGTCTAAATGTTCTGAGATGTTGGGTCCACTAAAAACGATGATATCGTCCAAGTATACTAGGCACTCCTTACCTATATATTTCGCAAAAATGTTCTCCATCTGCCGGCACCAAGTGCTAGGGGAGTTCTTCATCCCCATAGGCATACGGAGAAATTCGTAGTGTCCGTTTGGTGTGGAGAAGGCACTCTTCTCTCTGTCTCTTTCATCCAATTCAATTTGAAAATATCCACTAGCTAGATCCATCACACTGTATGCTTAGTACCTTGCAACTTTTCGATCGTATCCTGTATATGTGGTAATGGGAAAAATCTGTCTTCGTGATGGCATTCAATTCCCTGTAATCAATGCACAGTCTGAACTGGGGATCTTCTCCGGGGTGCAATTTTTTCAACCAGGATCGCTGGAAAACTCCAAGGGCTACAGGATTCTTTTATTATTTCGTTATCCAACAATTCCTTAATTTCTTGGTGCATTATCTTCTGCCGCTGGTATGGAATTCGATAAGGTCGTTTCGAAATAGGCGGAACATCCTCAGTGTGTATCCTGTGCTTTACTAGATGGGTACAAGTTAATTTTTGACTAGGGGCCTTAAATACATCAATGTACTCCTTGATGAGGGTGGCCAATTTAATTTGAGCTTCTTCCGTTGGATTCTCGAGATGTAATTGTTGTAAAATTTTCTGTTCATCTTGTAGGTTTATGCTACGGATCATGAGTCCATTCGTCATAGTTTCCACTTTATTTTCTGTATCGGCCTCGAAACCATGAGCTATAATATGTTTCCGGGGTATGATCAGTTCCTGTTCCAAAATGTTTATCATTTTGATGGGTATTTCGGTATCATTTTTTCCTATCGATCTCGCGATCATCAGTCCTTTTATAGCTGCGTTATCTTCAACTATAATATTTTCCGACAATAATTTTCTTTTTGTTCTAACCATACATATTGTCATTGCTCTCGGGGGTAAAATCATATCTTTTTGCAAGTACAGTCCTGTCCCATAATTTTCTTCAATCACTTTTTCACCTCCCTGTATAACTATTTCTTGTTTACTTCTGGAAGATTCGGCGTCCCGAGTTTCTATCCTTCCGATAAGTCTTTCATTCTCTGTTTGACTGGCTTTATTTTCATAAACTTTTCTATATCTTGTTTTCATCCTTCCTGGCTCGTATTTTCCTCCCTATCTGCGGTCTGTCTGTTTCTTTCTCATACCCAGACTTTTCTTCCGGCTCACTGTTGGGTATGCGGGATAATTTGGATTTTCCTTTCCACTTCATTGTTTCTTTAGGAGAAATTGTCGCCCTTAGACGGACTATTTCTGCTTTTGGTTGTCCTGTGCGAACTGCGGGATGTCTTCCACGATTTTCGTTTTCAGAGTTTGGAGTTTTTCCATGTCTCTGTCAGTAAAAGAGTCATCCTTGGACGAACTGGCTTTTTCCGTACGAATGTCGTTCAGGCTTCCCGAGCCATATCGCCTAACTAACCTTCCTAATATACAGGGTGTCTCGGCTGTCCCAATATTCCCGATGGATGGCGAAGTTTTCTCATCCCCTCGTGGTGAGATTTTCTTTTCTCTATTGTTCGTCGTTCTGTCAGTGAACAAGGTCTCCATTAAATCCTTATTCCTGTTCTGCTTCTGTAAACGCTTATCTCTATTTTTCCTTTTCCTTTTCGACTTTTTTGGTTTTTCAGTGGACGTGGCTTCTCTTGATACCGTGTCTCCTTTAAATCACGTTCTTCTGCCTGTCCTGATTTTCTACTGATTGCTGCTTGAGTCGGCCGACCTCATTTCTGGATGTGAAAATTTAGTTCCAAATACTTCGCAGTCTGATGCGGGCGGCGCCTCCCTTTATCTGACCGAGTTTTTCTTTAGACATCGTTTTCGTCCAGCTATCTATCGTAGTAGTAAATTTTTTTCAACTGTTGCTCTAAAATTTCTAGTCGTTTTTCCCATCGGTTTTCCTTTCTCATTTTCCGTATGATAAATGCGTTTTGGCTCGTGGTGGAGTTCAATTATTTCTTCCATCAAATACATTTTGTTTGCTCCAATCTAGCTTTACTTGATACTTTTGCAAAAAAAGTCTAGACCTAAAATTATTTCTGTGCTCAAATGTTTCGTTTCGATTAATATAAATTCGTGCTCGATTTGGGTTCTTTCATTCAGTTTTATTGGCAAAACTACGGTACCTATATATGGAATTCTATTTCCCTGTACGTCTTTTAAATTGAATTTTTCTTCGTAATTAACTTTCATACCGTGCGTAATGCTAACGTGGCCGAACGATACTTCGGCACCCGTGTCTACCAGGGTAGTGCGAAAATTCCATCCATTTCTAGGACTATGACGTTTCGCTGGGCTTCTCCCGTGGTATAGGTTAGTATCGTGTGTGTTGGCCTCCTATTTACCGTGTTGCGTTTTAATGGCGGTTGTCTGCGGTTCCCAACGGAGGAGAATTGCGAACCGGGTGGCCATTTAAATTTCTTCTGCTCATATTTCTTTGTCCATTCCTGTCTTTACAGTTGTATGACATATGACCTGGCTGATTACAATTGAAACAAGTTCTGTTTTTTTAACCTACAGTCCCTAATTTCATGTCCTCTTCTACGACAATACTGGCAGGTCTTTATCGTTGCTGGTGGTCCATTTGCTGTGACATTTCTAAAACTTTCTCCTGGCCTAGTTAGGTTTCTATGAGCTCTTCTTTATCGGCTAGTTCGATAGCTTCGGTCAGTGTATCAGGACTAGCGGATAGTATGCGTTTCCTGATGGGGTCCAATAATCCCATAGCAAACTGCGTGATGACATCTTGCTCGTGGCGTTGCAATAGTATCCGATCTACGTCAGCTGTTCCGGTCAAGACTAAAATTTTTGCAGCACAAACTTTCAGACGTGCCAAAAATTGGCGGCAAGTTTCAGATCTACGTTGTCGGCATTCTAATAATTCCCTTTGTCCTGCCCTGGTATTTTAGCTATACCAAACTGTTCCTGTAAACCTCTTTTCAATTCGTTCCATACTGCTGTATTTCTCAATTGATTGTCGGCGTCAATGAGTTGTTTCTGCAATGCCTCTTAGTTTCAATCGAACGATAGATACTATTTGCAATTCTGTCCATCCAGCTAGAGCGGCTGTATCTTCAATTATCCTAATAAAATCTTTGATACTCGTCTGCCCGTTATAATAGGGTATATTATCTAATGTGATTGCTATTGTTGGCTCTGGATTTGGCAGAACCTGCACTACAGGAGTTGTTGTTGACGAAGGTCCCCCTGGAGGAGTCATATTGAGAACTTTCCTCCTTTTGGATGAATTATTTACTAAATAAAATCTTTCTTATACTTTTCTGATATTGAGTTCTGCGAATTGTTCGGTATGAACGTTTTACAATTATTACTCGCACACCTGACATCAGTGTTACAAGCTGGTCTATACAGGGCGTTGGGAAAACCACACACCTGACTACCAGTGTTACATCCCACCTATTATTTAGGAATACTCATTATCTCCACCCCGGCATAAACGACGTTCAGGCCGTTGTTTCGTTATCAAAAGATTAACCCTCTGGTAACGCCACTGGTTTGGAGCAACTCGTTATTCCGTATAATTAGCCTGAGACGCTAAGGACGCTTCTAGTATATAAAGCCTATACTCGATTAGTCCTTTGTTGAAAAGTTGCTCGAAAAACTACAATTTTGTTGGGTATTAGCAGCAATTTATAAAAGAATTTATTTGCACTGAAGTTAACGGACACGAGCGGCTGTATCCATTACCCTCTTTCTAACACCCAGGGAACTTAGGTTGTTTATTTGGGAGTATATACCGTTCGCCTGAACTCTGTATCAATAAAAAGACACTGGGAATCAAAGAAAACTTATATTCATAAATGAAATGGTACATAATATAAGACAAGAAGAAAAGAAAAAAAAAAAAAAGTTAACCTCAGAATGCCCTTTTGGTAACTCTAAAATTTAAAAAAAAAAACCAAATCTGTTAATAATGGATATAAAAACAAAAAAATAAAAAACTAAAGAACTTTTTTTAAATTCAAATCGGATATGACATAGATAAACAAACAAATAATTACACCATAAAAACATTTAATATAGGTAACAACATGTCCACCTTTACTTGTGATTTCTCAATACTAGGGATTGTGCACTTAAAGGCAAATGACCCTGGGTTAGTACCTCTCGACAATGTTTCTTTTTATGGGAGATATATGTATGCATAACATTGTATATTAAGAAAAGCATATAATATGAATAGGAAACCAAAACATTAATTTCAATAATAGGAATTCATTACCTAGGTCGAATTGTCCAGATGCTCTCCTTGGGTCGCACTCGAAGAATTTCATGATTAACCGGCTTTATTATCTCAAACGCTTGTCATGGTTCGTTACCGGATCAGGTTACTTGGATGAATTATTTGCATTAGTTTTACAGACATTCAGCAAAGACACGTCATTTGATCGAGAGAATGCACAACACTGGAAAAGTATTTTCAACGGGAGTACTTTCGTATTTACAACACATGAATTGAACTATTATTAGAGTGATTAGAATTGTTCGTATTTATGCGGTGAAATATTGTTTTTACACTGACTCTAGTTAAAAGGTTGTCATGTTAGAATTTCGTTAATTGATCTGGTGTTTACCCGTGGAAAGATTTTATTTCTCGTGACATATCTCACTGGTACTAATATGAATGCATACTAATTTTCTTCACGTATGATAGGCGTGATTATACCACGGACTACTGTTCGGAACTAACTAACTCCCTTTGTTATGCTCCCGTTGGCTTTTATAATATTCTTCCGATCGGAAGCTGGGGCGGGACTTAGTGTGTTTTATGAGCTTTTTTAATGAGGGGACATTTGTAAACATGATAAGGCGTCTGTTTGTTTAACTCGTTCTCGCGTATTTTCTGTTATAATTGGATAATATTTTACTGCCTGACAGGTAGCGGTCGGCTAATCTGGGAAATAATGACCAACAAGGATGTTTATACATTTATCGGTAGCGATAACTTGTGATTTATGAGTCGGATACGGCTCTTAATGAGGTGGGCTGGTGTGACTGTCGCTTATCGGGATTTTTTAATGGTTTTGTTTGTGTTCGGACTAGTGTTAGAATTATGGATGCGTTTTCGGTAATGAAATAAAACTGATTTTCTTATCTCTCAGTGACGTTGAATAGTGGATGATATCCTGTGGCAAGTTTGAATTCTCTTTTGTAAAAGGATTGATCATAACAATATATATATATATATATATATATTCTTTGTTTTCTCGGAATAAGAGCCTCGTCAGTCTATGTATTTTTTATTCGATACGACGTTTCGACATTGTTCATGTCATCTTCAGGTAAATTCCTAAAAATAATGTAAAACATGTAAAGTTAAAAGAATACTTCACATAACATCAAACAAATACGATTCAAATCAGACATCACAGCATTGTCTAAACATGAAAAGAAAAATCATCATAAATTCGATTTTGACAAGGTTGGAATTTTGACAAAAGAAAAAAATAGTAATGAAAATAAACTGATCTCTACATTTTGACACGGAAAAGTTTTGCGTGAATTATAAAAATAGAGCCTACAGACTACAACTGAATATTTTGAACACTGCAATGTATTTAGAAAATAAATGGGCAAAAACGATAACAGATAAAACGAACTCGATACTAGCAAATTCAGATATTCAACAATGTTAAAACATAGACTGACAAAGGCGCTTATTCCGAGAAATCAAAGAAAATTAAACATGTGGGTCGAGAAATTAATATATATATATATATATATATATATATATACATATATATGTGATATATATATATATATATATATATATATATATATATATATATATATATAATAAATATAAATAAATAATTTATTCACAAAAAAAAAAAATATAAAAAATATATAAGCTAGCCTAAATATTGTACAATAGAGTGGGGAACCTGTAAGAAATCAAATCCTTCTATAGGTTGAAAAGATGCAGGGTAATGAGTATGAATAGTAGATATGATATGAAAAATTTAAAAAAAAATTTTTTTAGACAAAAATAATTGAAATAAGAAAGAAAAATCAAATTTTGAGAGATAATTTTCACATATTGACACATGCATATATATATATATATATATATATATATACATATAAATATATATATAAATATATAAATATATAGTGTTTGAGAGAGTAATTTTCACAAATAGACACATATATATATATATATATATATATATATATATATATATATATATATATATATATATATATAAATAAATATATATATATATATAGTTGTATACGGTAGCTTGTGAAGCCCACCAAATGAACGGGTCGCTCTTGAACCCGCACTTTTCAGAATGGGCGAAGAGTATATTCCAGTGCAATGACATCATTCCATCATTTTTCGTCGAAGCACACTTAGAGGGGTAACAATTCTCAATATTTGAAAATTTGTAAACTCCTTTGAAACGTTGTAGAGCCAATCATTCTTTCACTACGCTGTGAATCCCAAACGTATATTGCCTATATTGAAACGGCCTCTGTGTGTCCCGGCGGCGTTGCCTCTACTGCCTCGCGCGTTTTTCAGTTCAAAATATTTATTGGGTATTTCTAAGCGGTGACTGCGGAAATGTCCAGCAGAGGAAAACAGATTGCGGCAATGACCCTTCAAAATTATAACTTGAGAAAAGGCAAAATGGTGAGCACATAATTCATATTCAGTATAATGTTTATGTTTAATAATAAGCGACTCGCTTTGAAGTTGATGAAAATATTTTTTTTGTATTATCGGGTAGATTATCGTATGAGAAAACCTAATAGCTCAAAAAATGTGGATTTTTCGTCAGGTTCAGATATGTGAGCATTATGAAGTATTTAATATAAACCTCAGCTTATTTTTATTCCATCCTTTATTAGAGGGAGGGGTGGAGAAAAGGTGTGAAAGTTTGGAAGTAGGTGTTAAGGAAATTGGTATTTGGGCTTATCTTCTTAGATATAAATCAAAAATTTCTGGATTTTTTTTAATTCAACACTGAAAGTTAAAGTGAGGTTGGAAGTTTGTATAGGAGTACCGTTAGTTTTTTGAAGTGAAGTTTGTTACAAATACATAAAGGGGTGATATAGGGGGTAGGAAATTTCTATGTGGGTTTCGTTACTTTTCAAATTAAGATCATGTAAATTGGAATTTGAGTATTCGTTACAAATGAAGACATACATGTTCAGAGTATGGGTGGATAAACACTCCCAAGTATGCAATGAAAATGAACGAATAGCACAGCACTTCTTCGAGAAAATATATTTTTATTTACGAAAGTAAAATAGCTGAATGAATTTCGATATTCTCAAATTAATTGTTGAAAAGATAGATCGACCAAAGATAACTATGGAATGGCCACATTAGTCAAGGGTCAAGCATTTAGAAACGGACACACGATTCCTTCAATTTTCGGAACGAGAAGAATTGTTGTAATTTTCCTTGTTGAAAATTCAAATATAACATGAATTCTGATAATTTTATCCAGTGTCGAATGTTATTTGGGAAATATTTTCATCGAATATCATCGTGCTAAAGGATTTAAATCGTAAAATCTTTGAAATTTTTCCTCAAGCATTTTGCCTCTGGGAAATTTAACTCGTGCAATTTGCGGCCAGATAATAAGACCGCAAATCGCAGTCAGTAAAATTTCCAGGCAAAATGCTTTCTCGAAAATTTCAGAAAAAAATAGCGATAAAACCCCTAGCACATATGATATTAACGTCGATAAAACGTGAATTAATTGAATATTGATCAGACTAGGCAAACAGATTATTTTTCCTTGAATGTTCAACAAGGGTACACTTCCATATACCTATCCTTCACTTCTTTACATGAGTCTGCATATTGCTCAGATAATTCGGAAAAATATATCATCAGCTCTTGCACTTCAAAACGATTGAAGATAGTGACTGAAGTTTATCTTTGAGTCGCAGATGATTCCACATCTGATTTTATGAACATCCTGTTCATATTTTCAAGCAAATCAATCTATCATATCCCATGATAGGTTTAAATGTGAGATTGCTTCTAAAAAACGTGTTTTCCATTTCTTTCGAGCTTCCTGATAATCGTGGAAGCGTGAAATAGATTTTCGTCAACAAAAATGTATTGAAGACCTATTGAATGCGATTGCATCAATGCTACAAATGATTTCTGGTGAGTACTCTCTTTTGGAAAACATTCTTCTTTGCCTCATTCATCTATATGGGTTCTTAATTGAATAGAAAATCGAATAACTATGTGAATAAAAAAGCAAATTTTAAATTTCAGGTTTTTTCTTTTGAGAGTCTTTACAGAATATCTATCAGATGTAGTTCAATGGCCAGCGTGGTTTCCGCCAGGGAAGTAGTTGTTTTCTGATAGACATTCACAAAAAATAACTTAATTTTTGTCGTGGATTTATCTATTTACAGAAAAATATTTCCATTCAATATTTATCTGAGTTGTTTTAGCCGGGGAAGTAGTTGTTTTCTGTTAGACATTCTCAAAAAGTAACTTAATTTTTATTTATATATTTCTATTCACAGAAAAATATTTCCATTCAATATTCATTTGAGAGTGTTTCCCTTTTCGACATGAGTAAAGAAGCAAATTTTAAATTTCAGATTTTTTCTTTTGGGAGTTTTTTCAGAATATCTATCAGATGTAGTTCAATGCCCAGCGTTGTTTCAGCCGGGGAAGTAGTTGTTTTCTAGAAAAATCGAATTTAAACGGTTTTTTCCATAAAGGATTCAATATAAAATTGAACCAGAGAAAGGTAGATCTCAGGTGAAAAACAACTACTTTCCTGGCAAATACCACGCAGAACGTTGAATGATATTCACCTGAAAATCCATGCATACTTCCATAAAATATCAATGGACATTGAATGCAAATGTTTCTTTCTGATAAGCTCGATTATGTTTAATTTAAGTCGTGTTCACCTAACAATCCGCATACCGGTTTCAACAATCCGCATACCGGTTTCAAGCTTCTTGGCCCTCATCAGTACGGAGTAGTCAACCAGCCAAAAGTCCAAAGAACTCTGGCTGAAGTGAGACACAACGTAAACAAACAAACAAAATTAAACATAATCGAGCTTATCAGAAAGAAACATTTGCATTCAATGTCCATTGATATTTTATGGAAGTATGCATGGATTTTCAGGTGAATATCATTCAACGTTCTGCGTGGTATTTGCCAGGAAAGTAGTTGTTTTTCACCTGAGATCTACCTTTCTCTGGTTCAATTTTATATTGAATCCTTTATGTGAAGAAAACCGTTTAAATTCGATTTTTCTATTTATTCCACTTCACATGGCACTTATCTCTCACTAGTTGTTTTCTGTTAGACATTCGCAAAAAGTAACTTAATTTTTATTTATATATTTCTATTCACAGAAAAATATTTCCATTCAATATTCATTTGAGAGTGTTTCCCTTTTCAACATGAGTAAAGAAGCAAATTTTAAATTTCAGATTTTTTCTTTTGGGAGTCTTTTCAGAATATCTATCAGATGTAGTTCAATGCCCAGCGTGGTTTCAGCCGGGGATGTAGTTTTGTTTTCTGTTGAACATTCACAAAAAATAACTTAATTTTCATCGTGGATTTTTCTATTTACAGAAAAATATTTCCATTCAATATTCATTTGAGAGTGTTTCCTTTTTCAACGTGAGTACCCCACAAGAGGTTATCTTGAACGATGGAAGATAGTGACTAAAGTTTATCTTCCAGTCGCAGATGATTCCACATCTAATTTTATGAATATCCTGTTAATATTTTCAAACAAATCAATCTATCATACCCCATAACAGGTTTTAATGTCAAAAAACACTGATTTCAAAGTGTCTCTTCGAAAGAAATGTTTCTAACTTTTCATCTTTGCAAAGTGCGATTGCTTCCAAAAATGTGTTTCCCATTTCTTCTGGTCTTCTGATGATCGTGGAAGCGTGAAATAGATTTTCGTCGACAACAATGTATTGAAGAACTAGTGAATGCGATGCCTTTCTTGCGTCAATGTTACAAATGATTCCTGGTAGTACTCTCTTTTGAGAATCAAGAAAAAATCTGTACCTTCATCAGAAACTGAAATATTCAACTCCTTGTATTTTTACACGCTTTATATTAGCTTCACTTGTATGTTTCTTTGTAACCGACTCCTTTGGGCGCGATTTTTACCCACTTCCAGACGTCCGAATGATTTGAAATTTGGCAGGTGTACATAATTCCGGTGACAATGCATTAAGAAATTTTTGTGTGAGAAAAAACAAAAGGGCGGCTCCAATATGGCGTTTCAGTTTTGTGATTAGGGTCCGATTCGCTTCAAAATTGGTATCTGAGGGTTTTCGTGGTCGGAGATTATGATTCCTCTGCTGAAATTGAAAAATTCAAGATCGCGGCTCCAAAATGGTGGACAACTTTTGTGATTATGGTCTGATTCTATTCAAAATTGGTATGTGGGGCTTTTTGGGGTCGTATATTATGATATTTTTGTGAAAATTGGAAAATTCATGATGGCGACTTCAAAATGGCGGCCGAGTTTTGTGATTATGGTCTGATTCTATTCAAATATTGTATGTTGGGGTTTTTGGGGTCGGAGATTAGGATTATTTTGTCAAAATTGGAGAATTCAAGATGGCGGCTCCAAAATGGACGCGAGTTTTGTGATTATAGTCCGATTCCATTCAATATTGGAGAATAATAGTTAAAAAAATGAATGATAATAATAATAGTTTGAAAAACTGAAAACACGCGTTAATAGAAAACTAAACTGAAAAGTTGAAAATAAATAATAGTTTAAAAAACTAAAAAACACGCTTCCATAGAAAACCACACTAAAAAAATAGAAAATGAGAAAAAAAAATATTTTATTAAAAAAAAAGCGTGGGGTGCATGGTATCAATAATTATATAGTACATTACACACCTAGGGCAGTGAAGTAAGAAATGTCTCAGATCACAGTTAATTGTTGGCCGAGGCGATACCATGCACCCCACGCTTTTTTTTAAATAAAATAATTTTTTTTCTTATTTTCAATTTTTTTAGTCTGGTTTCTAAAAAAGCGTGTTCTTTAGTTTTTTTAAACTATTATTTATTTTCCTCTACAAAGAAACATACCTATTACTGTTTCAGGTCCGAATTTTCGGGAAGTATTTCTGAATGATTGAGTCCTATTCGGCATAATATACATTATTTTTATGAATAATTCATGAAATAGCACCGATCAGAATTCATGGGAACATAATGTTACTTCCATAAGAAGAAGAAATAAGATGACCAATCTCTCATCCAATTGTTTGTTCAGGCTTTTTGTATAGTCGATCGCTTCCTTAGCGGAAAGAGAAGGAACAACAAATTCTATATCTCATATATTCATGAAATTGATATTTCATTCTGGAATTTCGGAGTTATAAATATTAATTTAGAAGTAAGATAGGAAAAAAGTGGATAATAAATTTCTGTTCAATATTTCATTAGTATCAATACTCAAATGATAATTAAAACTTCCCGATAGAAGAAAAAAATATTACTCTACGAACTGCTGCTCATATAAAATTTGCCGTTGATTGTTCTAGACACTCATGGAAATAATTATTGTGAAAATATAGATTTTTTAGTTTTTAGGCCAAGTGAAAAAATGGTTTGATGTGATTGGAATACCCCAAAAAATATTAAGTACTCATCAGCAAATAGTTCAGTTTTTGTTTGGTTCTGATTCGTTCCCCATATCAAAAGATATCTATGGTCGAAAAACATGCACAAAAAAAACAATTGCCTACTTTCCTGAGAAGCTCAATTTTGTTATCTCTAGTTGTTCCTGAAAGTAGTTTTTCCGATATATTTTTTTCCATCATATATTTCTGCATATTTTAATTCGATCGGACGAAATATATACTACTTGTATTTTAATTCTGTCATTTATTCACAATCGATCTCTAAGCACCCTCCCGATATTAATATTTTTCATTATCCAAATAAAACAGGGGATAATCTCAATCAAGCATTACAAAATCAGATTTTGTAGAAAAAAAATCATTCTTTCAATGGTACCCATATGGTACCACTGAACATTCAACCAGATCTTTGAATTACCAACAAAAAGATGCATATTGTCGGGTTATTACTTCAATATTGTCGATGTTGCAGCTTTCTAAGATTGAAAAAATAAATTAATGAACCGGAACTTTATGTGTATATATTTTTCCGCAATTTAGAACTAATGAGAGTAATCCCTGTGTACAATGCAAAATCTCTTTCCTCAACAGACCCATCTGGGCTTGAATTTAATGTGATGATTTCAGGTGGTTGAACCTATTTTGTATAGGTGAACTGTTCTTTACTTCCCCCTTTTTTATCAATTAATGAAATTAACAAAAAAAAACATGAAAAGTTCTATAAATTTCAATTTCGAAAGACCGCAAAATTGCATTTCAAGAAAGTCAATAAAAAAGTTTCTTTGCCTTAAAAAATTGTTGAGAATTTCGATATCCAGTCTTCACGATGGTTGTAATCATTATATCGCTCCTCAGTTGGAAAATATATTTGCCTAATATTCTTGGTAGACCGTCTCTCCTATATGGTCTACATCAGTGTAAATGTATTTTTATCGTTTGATGCACAAAAATTAAATCTAAGGCTTTTATGAAGAATAAGGCTTTTAAGCCAATATTGGTTATTTTGTACTTTTTTCCAACCATCCAAAAGGATTGGTAAATCCAAAAGGATTGGTAAATATATCTTCAAATATTGTAACTATTTCAAACTCAAATTCCCTAATCTGAAAAATGAACGATAAATATTTTTTATATTGAATTATGAACTACTCCTTGCGCTAGGACAGATCACGGATCCAGCAATTCATATATTTCACATTCATGAAGGCAGCCATTGCGATGTTGCCAAACTTAGGGCTACACAACGCTATAAAAGTTTGTGGGCTCTACAAAGAAGTATATAATTCTGCAGTGTATATCCCTATATACGGAAAGCGCCCCCTACAGTTCGAACCAAAGAACTATATCGCGTATGTTGGTAATGGAAATGGTATATTGTGTGTCCCGATCAAAAACGTGGGGAAATGACCTGCATTCAATTCTGATCACCCAGTGAAGAGATACAGGGTGATACTTTGTTGAGCCCGAAATCGGGACTAACAAGGTTACTCCGGGCTAAACTGCGTCTCGTTCATATGCTTCACGGGATTCACAATGACCGTGTACATCTCTATATATATAATATATATATATATATATATAAATATATATATATATATATATAATATATATATATATATATATATATATATATATATATATATATATATATATATATATATATATATATATATATATATATATATATATATATATATATTGTTATGTTATGTTATGCCAGTTGTAAATTTTAAAAGACTAAAAACCCACAAAAATAATAATTACTAGATGGTGAATGGTTTCAAGAGTTTGTTTGTGAATAACTTTTGAAATTCTATGTATATTGTGAACCTAGGTAGAATATGGATAGATAAAAATGTCAAAATACTATAAAACAATCAATTTCATACACTGTCAAAATTATTATAACTCATAATTGCTCAAAAGACAATGAAAAGTCTAAATTTACAAAATTTTCAGGAATAAACAGTAATCAACACATTTATAAATTTGAAACATACAGTATATGAAACTGTAGCTAACATAAAAGTAGCCAATGATAGAACAGCAAATGTCTTTATAAAAATAGCCAATCAGGGAATAGATGGTCAGGTGTAAAATTGGAAAAAGGAAAATTTTTTGGAATTTGTAAATAATGATAAGAGTGGAAAAATAATTGTATATATAAATTATGCAATATAAAGATAAACAGTGAAAAGTGACAATTTAGTGCACCAATTCAAAAATTCAAATGAAAAAACAAGGAGAAAAGGATGTAGCTAGGCGATAGAAAAACAAAGCTTCAGGAAAATCGAAAATAAATTTCCAAGCGGATGCCACGCAAAAATTTTACTAAAAGAAAATTGGAATAATCCCATCATTTGGTGAACAAAACCAATATTACCTTAATGATAACATATCCACGGATCCAAATGCTGATTTCCGCATATATATAGTTCCTGATTCATGATATTGCAGTCCTGACAGCGATTGGAGAGAGGAGACATCCAGTTTCATGGTATAATTAGAACACCAACAGTTCCAACCAGGTATAAAACTTTAATAGTGCTCTTCCGGTCCTGAACTATTTCACAATAACGAATTTCACATTCGAAGAACTTTATGTCACTCTATATTGAACAATAACAGAAAACGTCACTCTCACGGAAAAAGTGAGGTTCTGTTTATCTATCCATGATCTGATTTATTATTTTTATCCGTGAATATTTGTTTGATTCACCCTAGTATAAGTTATTTCTCGTAGGCCAGGTATTTCAAGTCTTCCTGAATAAAGGAGATAATTGCTTTATGATATTTTGTTGTTTGTTTTCTCACAATGATCAATAACATACCAAAGACCATTCAATAAACTGAAGTTGGCCAGCAGTGGCAAGTGGCTCTATTGCTTTGAACCGGCCACCTTGAGATAAGGCGTACCAACTGTAGTTTAGCCGTGGTGAGAAAAATAATAATTGTTGGTAGCGTGACGAGAGAACAGTGACGTTCGCTAGCAATTATTATTACAGCATACAATACATATACAGGGCGAAAATATCTATCTATATCATATCAAATTGGCTCACAAGGAATAGCAAAAACTATTAGCAATCTTCATTATATAACAACAACTATTATTATTCAAATTATCAAAACATTACAATATATATATATATATATATATATATATATATTTGAAGAAAAACTTCAACTATGTACAAATTTTTTGAATGACTTCCATTCAGACAACAAGAACCCAAATTTTATTTCAATTGGAATTAAGGGTTTTACCTACCAGAGAAAAACACCAACAACTCATTCTGAGTAAAAACTTGAAAAAATCTTATTTTGAGAAAAAAAATCGTACATTTCAATCTTGTGGTTTTCCATCAATAATTTAATAAATATATACTTTTCATTACATACTCAATGGGACAAAATGTTCAGAAGAGATTTTTGTAGTAGAAGCTGTAAATTATTATATATCTAATTGAATCATTATTTTATGTGATGCGAATATATTTGGCATATGCAATACATGTATCAAATAAGGTGAAGATCGAACAACCTCTGAATATAAAAAAACAAATACAGATTTCTAACCCAATACAGATTTTCCAGAAAATTTGTGATTGTAAATTGTTAATAATAATGAAAATTGAAAAATGAAAAATGTGGGGCACATGCAATAGATAATTGATGCATAAATATTTCACCTTAGTCACTAACAATTTTATTGCACTGCAAATGAAATGAACTGTTATGTGAGTTTTCTCAACGACAGCTACTCCCTACACTCCTTACTATTATCTATTGCATTTGACCACATTTTTTGTTTTAAATCTTACAACTACTTTCATTGCTTTTGAAAATTCACGATCACAGGGATCTGCATGGGGCTAGGTGAAATTATTCTATACTTCTTAGTCCGTTTTATAACTGTTGTTGGTATATTAAAAAAAAACTAAAATATAATTTTTTGCTTTTTAGTCTTGTGTGTGAATGTTCAAACATTCTGATGACTTTATGACAGAGACAAATTTTAGGTTCATTTCACTCAGTTTTAAATCGATTGCTCCTCACTATTATCATTACAGAAAAACAGACAGACATGAAAGCGAGTTAATATTGCATTGTCATCCAGTTCAGAGCTATATTTGAAATTCAAGTATCTAGCTCATTGGGAAGTTAGTTCAAAATGGATTTCTCCCTACATATTATTATTATTATTATTATTACAACAAGATTTGTACCGAACGGACAAACAGACAACGGAAGCGAGTTAGTATAAACATGGTGAAATAAATTAAATGAACCCATTGCTTTTCTTGTTTTCAATTTGACGGGAATGTACGTGTCATACTATTTTATGTATTCTAACGATGTTTAGTAGGTTATTTATTGATTTATTTGTAATTAATTTCGTTGTTACATTGACTGACTATTTGGAAAGCAGTTAAATTCAGTGCACATTGACTCATCGATCATTCATGGAGATATTCTGTCATCCTTATTCACTTTTTGTTCCGTAAACGTTCTACAGACAAACAAACAGACAGACAAGAAAGCAACTTAATATTGTATTGTCATCCAGTTCTGAGCTATGTCTGAAGTTTCAAGTCTCATCAGGAAGTTTGTTCAAAATCGATTGCAAGATTTGTACCGAACAGTCACGAAAGTAGCAAATATAAACGTGTTAAAAATGAGTCATACGGAGAAGCTCTACTTCTTTAATTATAACCTAGGAGTGTATGACAATATATACCTCAAATGATCCTGTGTTGTCAAGGACGTATTGACTTTTTTTCATCCACCAACAGGACAGGACATTGAATATTGAATTTTTCCTAGACATGATGAATTTTATTTCATATGCAAAGTTTGCCCTCCTGAAAATTTCAAGAATAATCAATTTCCACACTGTCAAGTGAAATATAAAACACCAATGTACCAAGTAAAGTTTCGATGGGATTAATGATTGAAAAGTTTTTTCTCACTGAATTATTCTTTGACCTTCTGATAGGTATTAGCTTTCAAGTTTCAGAATTCCCAAAGGATTGTGGAGAGAAGTTCATATTCATTTAGATTATTTTGAAGTTTGGCAGTAATATATTCATGACTGTTTTTTTGAACATCTTGATATACCTATGCCATTGATGTATTTTGAATAACAGATGAATGTTAATTTATTATTCAACATAATGGCCTCACGAACATACAAGACGAAGCGCAAATAGCTTGGTCATTTCGAAAGGAATACCTGTACTTCAACTAAACTGAGTCATATTCGTTTCACTGTGAATACCAACCTGTAGTTACAAATCTTTTTGGTATATTTTCTTGACTTTTCAACTACTATTTGAAATCTTCACTATCGCTTGGAAATATCATGCCTGGAAGTTTTCGCATCAATCCAGAAGGAATGGAAGAATCAGAATTTGTGGAAGTGGCAGTGATTGTGCTTGATGGAGATCTATCTCAATCTGATTTTATTCTTTACAAAACACTGATCATTTCCCCTAGAGAGCACACTGCAGACACAATTTCTGTCACTCAATTGCTCTTTGATCCCTTCCTAAAGTTATCATCCAAGAGTCATGCCTCCAAACAGAGAGCCTAAAAAAATTTAATTGAATTTGTCTCAGGAATCACATATAATTCAAATTGTATTATTCTATGATTGTCTAAAGAGACAATGGTATTATATACTACATTTAACTAACATAAAATGTCATTTCAGTTTCACAAGATGGAACCATGCACTTCATTTTGAATAAATGTATAATTCGAAATAAAACACGGAATTCTCGATTTTCTTACACCACAATTGAATAAGCCAAACGCCAAAAGCAAACCAGAATCAAATTCTAGGCCGTCACTGTCTTTCCATGCCATTTTCTGTGCCTATTTTTGTCGTTTCAAAGGTAATTACCCCCAAAATATAACCTAAAATAAAATCTTGGGAAAATAATAATTCGTCAGTAACGGCGGCGACGTCGAGGAGCGAAAAGCCGAAGCTTCGATTCGAATAGTAATTAATGAAGAAAAAATAAAACTGAACTGTTTGTCGCTGTCTGCCGACTCATTGCAGAATCATTGTAGACAATAGCCGAATCTACACCAGCCACATCTTTGACGATTTCGGAGCATACTGAACATTGTCCGAATAAATTTCTTAGGAGAGTTGTTCTTTGGTGTTGACATCTACTCAGCAATGATTCGAAACTACCTGTGATCTAAGAAATCAAATAGGCCATATTGTCGCACGTTTGATCCCACATATTTTCAGATATGGGTGCATACACCAAGGTTTCTAGACATCTTATATTAGATATTCAGAGATAATTACCCATCAGAGATATAAGATTCACTTCCTTTCACTCCGAAGTCAAAAATCAAGAGAGCGAACATTTCTTCAGTTTCCCGAATCACAGTTTCGCATGTTTTCCTCGACACCAACTTGTTTTTTCTCTATTCAGAAGGCACTCATGTGAAACAAACAAAACAACCGATTCGTGAGGTTATTCCAGTAACGCTATTTCCCGGGACTACTAATTTTCATCAGTTACCAAATAGAAAATAGTATTCAAGATATGCGAAAAATAGCTACCCGCTGTTTATTTCTGAAAAACTACCAAAAATTCTGAAACACTATTCATTCCAAAGTACAATAACTATGAGATATGAAATAAGTGAATTTTGAAAACACCAAAAATAAATTGCTGGATAGGAGACCTCGTTTCCTGTTCCCAAGATACATCCATGAATTGGCTGAACATCAACTGTATTTTCAACCAAGAACTGAACTACATGACAGGATAAATGAGTGAAAATTATACAAAAATCAAAACCATGGGTAAATTATTACATTTATAAAGATGAAGCTCCTACTCGTTGCAATCATGCCAAACTAAATGAGAGAAGAAAAAAGAAAATTTGAATAATTTCAAATGAGTAGTATTTACTAAGCTAAAAATCCAACTCTCTGTATTCACAACAGATTAAATGAGTGAAAGGAACAATAAATGGAATGAATTCAATTATGTAAATGTTAGCATTTATCAAGCTGAAACTTCGACTCTCTGTATTCACAACATACTGAATGAGCGAAGAAAATGACGACATCAAGGCCCAGAAACCGTGTAATCGAAGTTCTCGCAAATAATCCAGCCAAGGTGCCCTCGTCGCTGCAAGATATCAGGTGCTGGGCCAGTGAGGAATACCCATAACCTCTCGTCTCCAGATTATTCGAGACAACCACCGATCCCACTGAATCACGACAAGGAAGCCTCATTCATCGCAAACCTGGTGAAAAAAAAATACCAATACGAAATATAACCAATTTTGGTTTAACCAGATGTCACTTACAACTGGAGTAACTATAGTGTTACTACACTGAAAAAAATTTCATGGTTCAGGGAACAAAATGCCAAAAAGGATGCGGGAGTGTCCCCATTTTTGCCACTGCCAGCAAATACTCAATTCAAACAAATCTAGGGAGCTGAGGTCCACACAGTAACTACACCCAGCCGTCACTTGAGACCTAAAGCGATGACCGCCTATAGACACTCGACCAGTCAAATGTAACCCTCCAAAACATTCCCTTCCAAAGATCCTGTCAAATAAATTCAACCGCCAAGTTGTGCTGTTTGCACCCAATAAGAGCGAGTCCCTTCAAAATTTTGGATGTATGCAAATTCAACTGTGAATTAGTCAAGGAAAGGAGACAGATAAGATAAGCAGAAAAAATAAACAGATAAGGTCAGCAGATAAGATGAAGAAATAAAATAAGCTGATGAGAGATTCAAACTTTACCAACGGATAGGAATTAGCAACCTTGCTGCTGTATTACAGTAACTACGATACGTTGTTAAAATTACGATACATCAAAAGATGATATCGATCAAAGATAAGGTAATTCCTGAAGATAAGGTATTATCAGGAACACTGATGTTTCTTCAATCAATTTTCAGACAATCTCAAACGAAGTGAAATTCATCACCTCCAGTTTGAGATCCAATTGTCCAATAAAGTACAATACGGTATTATTAGACAATCTCAAACGAAGTGAAATCCAACACCTCCAGTTTGAAGATACAGTTGTCTAATAAGGCAACGAGAAGATAAGAAAAGGAAAAGGCAAGTAAAATGGGTTGATGTAGTCTGTAACCAGATTTCATGACAGAGCAATTTTGTACAAGTTTGAATTGAAAAAACTACAAAAAACTACAGAAGTGATTTGGAATCAATCTCTCGCTTGAAGTGTTGACAAGTTTTCCTTTTGGAGGTAACGATTTACCACCAGGAATTACCAAAAGATAAACACTTTCTCAAAGTACAACTCTAATAGACCCTTTTGGCTACGTTCTACATCAACATTCACACTTTTTCCTCGAAAATTGATTTTGACAACTAACGGTAAGTTACTGCAATAAGGAAAAAGACATAAGCTATGAAGGTATATCGATATATCTTCCAATCACCAAACGTAAACTCAACTAAATAGTAGACGAGTACTAAACCAAAAAGATACTCACAAAAAAATTGTCTCAGGCCTCTATCACAGAGCCCTGAAAATAAAAATCCCAAGTTGGAATGTGTTGTGTCAATGGCTAGTTTTGAGACTATCACTCAATATCTGGTAAATGCCATGATGAGAGAATTCTTAGGCCCCTCTCACAGAGCTCTATGAGAGATAAGATATATCGATACTACCACAGGAAAAGGGAAGATAAAGAAGGAAAACGCCCTCTAACGAGGAGATAAGATACAAATAGTAAGTCGCCAGAACCCTTGAACCCAGCACTGAAATATTATCTGACAGATACGTTTGAATCATTATAAACAAAAGTGGATTTTAGATCATCTACATGCCAACGTCCAGAGTCTGTGCCGCCCCTGTCTTCAAGCTCATGAACCATGTTAAAAATAACTCTAGAGACAACGCAAGGTATGAATTTGTAACCCCCTTTATTCTTTGAATCACAAATTTGAAGAATCTGATTGAATTATAAAAAAAATCACTTGGCCGATAGGCTGCTTAGTTTGACTCGGTAAGGTCGTAAGGTTCAACTAATGACTTTTGATAGTTTTTTCAGATTAGGCCCCTAGAAAAATTATTCATTGATTAACTTCACTGGTTCGCTCTCTGAGCGCTAGACTTGTAAAAGACAAAAGTAAAAGATAAGAAAATATATAAAGTAAGCAAATATCACCTAGCTTATTTGGGAAGGCAAAATAAATCAGCAGAAAATCTATTTAACGATTTATTTCTGTTAGTCAAATAATGGAAGAGTTATGAACAAAAAATGGAATGATCAATTACAATTGAAAATTGATGGTGAATTTACATGTACAAGAATTAAGAAAAAAATAACAAGTGATCAAATTCCCAATTTGGGATCGGTCAATTTAAATTTGAACATTAACATTTAAATATCTGATTCCAGCCGAAGATGGTCGTTGCTACTGTTATACCTGTGATACTAGTTGGAGTGGATCTCAGCTGAAGATTATCTTTGGTTAAAGGAAACTCAGAAGACTGCTTCGTTCGATGTTTGTCTCAGCACGGCGGTTACGATCGGGGTCTAAGAGGGGTGGTCGTATTGATTGCGACACCTTGTATTCGCTCCCTCGTAAATGTGATAGGTTCACGGACCAGGTCGGAAGTAGGCTGCTGTGTGACCTCCTTCAGTTACCAGTCCTTCTGTCATCGATATTTCGGTTCCCTCAGTGGTATGTACATGCGAAGAGGAGGATGGAAATCAGAAATTGTTACAAATTTGTGGAGAACTAAGGATACCCTATGAACCTCAAGCTTATGTCTCTTATTCTATTTCAATGAACCCAGAAATGGTCGAATACAACTGATAAAAAAAGTTGAACAAGTGACTGGGAAAATATAAGTTATGAAAACGATAAATTTATTAAACAGTAATTGAACTATTCATCAAAATCTATAACAGAAAACAACTTGACTGATTGATTAAATTCTTCAAAAATTGATAAGAATTATTGTGAAATACTGAGCACTGAGCAATACAAAAAAACGCGCGAAAGAATTTCCAACAAAATTATTTTAATATTTGAACAAAAAAATATTAACAAAAGAGAGGAGTAAAGATAACTAGAGAACGGAGGCCAAGCCTTGTTTCTAGAGAAAAAGTATAGTGTTCGTTAACTAAAAATATACTTGATAATTCTCCAGAGGAAAAGTATAGTATTCCGAAATAAATATATATATATATATATATATATATATATATATATATATATATATATATATATATATAGAGATATAAAAGGTGGCAAATCCCGTTTTTCCAACAGAAACTGCTCTAGAGCTGTGGCTTCCAAACAGGCAGCATACCATCGATGGCAAAAAAATCCGGGACCTGAGACCAGAGCAGCATACGTTGAGGCTAGAGGCATATGCAAAGAGACAATAGAATGTTCAAAAGATGCTCATAATGCCAAAATAAGATCAAAACTTGTTGAATGTCCCAACGGATCCCGTTCATTTTGGTCTTTCGTCAAAGCTGTGGGAAGAAACTTCACTTCCAGCTCTTTTCCTCCCCTAACCAAAGAAGATGGAACACTAGCAACGACTGCCCAGGAAAAAGCCAATATCTTTGCGCACCTATTTGCTGGAAATTCCACTCTGGATTCTTCGGGAAAACAACCCCCGAACATTACACCTATTGACAGTCACATGCCCGAGATCACCTTTCGCCAACGTACTATCAGAAAGATTTTGCTGGGTCTCAACACCAACAAAGCCTGTGGATCTGACGGAATCCCGCCGATTGTTCTCAAGAAATGTGCCCCCGAACTAACACCTGTTCTTTGCAAGTTGTTCAACCACTCTTACAATTTGGGAGTATTTCCGTCCAATTGGAAAATTGCAAGAGTACAGCCAGTCCCTAAAAAAGGCAAAAGACCCTACCTAGCAACTACAGACCTATCGCACTGCTATCTATTATTTCGAAGGTCATGGAAAAAGCCATCAACATCGAGCTCATGGAAATATCTGGAAGACTCAGGAATTATCAATGATAGGCAATATGGCTTCCGCCATCAGAGATCAACTGGTGACCTGCTCGCATACGTCTCACATATATGGCAGCTATCTATTGAAAAGTATGGAGAAACTTTAGCTGTGGCATTAGATATCTCCAAGGCGTTCGATCGAGTTTGGCACCAGGGACTCCTCGCCAAGCTTCCATTTTATGGCTTGCCCCCTCAGCTGTGTTCTCTGCTTGCTAGTTTTCTCTCAAACAGGTCTCTCCATGTAGTGGTCGATGGAGTTTCATCTGACACTCTACTCATAAATGCTGGTGTTCCGCAAGGATCCATTCTAGCACCAACACTATTTTTACTTCACATCAACGACGTGTTGAAAGCAACTTCATGTCCCGTACACAGCTTTGCCGATGATAGTACCCTCCATACCGCTTTCTCTTCCAGGGCCCCTATATCAGCCCGTGAAACCAGAAATGAACGAGGAAGAAATGTTAACAATATAAATATGGACTTAGCAACAATTCTCGAATGGGGATCCAATAACTTGGTAGAATTCAATGCAAACAAAACACAAGCATGTCTTTTCTCTAGAAAAGCCGATCTCACTGTGCCTAACATAACTTTGTCAGGAGTAACCATACCACTGAAGTCATCCATATCGATGCTTGGTATTACTATCAGCAATAACCTTTCCTGGGAAAATCACGTGAGGTCCATTGCCAAAAGTGCATCCCAAAAACTTGGTTTTTTGTTTCGTGCCAAGAGCTATTTCACCTCCAGTCAGCTGCTTATGATCTATAAGGCACAGATCCGACCTGTCCTGGAATACTGTTCCCATATTTGGAGTGCGGCACCTAAACATATCCTGAAGCTATTGGATTCTGTCCAAAAAAGGGCAATTCGTCTCGTCGGTGATGCCTCGCTTACAAACTCGCTCACTTGTCTGGAACACCGTAGAAAAGTTGGCGATTTGTCTCTATTTTATAGATATTTTCATGGGCGATGCTCTTCTGAAATATCAACCATCGTTCCTCCTTTGGCAGTCTCTTCGAGATTAACCCGTCAAGTTCAGTCTTCACACCCCTTCGTGGTCACTTTGGAGACCTGCAGAACATCACTTTCCAAAGACTCATTCATCCAACGAACTGCGAGGCTTTGGAACTCATTGCCTAGGGAGGTGTTCCCCGAGGCATACAACCTCCAGAAATTTAAGAAGAACACCAACTCCTACCTTCTTTCCCTTGGTTCCCACGATGTTCTCTGAACATTACAGGATATCCCTTTTCGTGGGAACCAGAACATATAAAAAAAAAAAAAAAGGTGAGCCCGATATTTCCCTCAAATGGAGAACAATAATTTCTCTGGAGATTGACAAATCCTCCTTCAGCACTTATGTGAGGAAAGAATGAGCAGGAAGGAAATCTATCTCGGGGGTACCCTCTGGATGAAAATCTCAGTCATGATTGATTGAGTTTAACGGGAATCATGAAACTTGGAAAATTGTCAGAAAAAAATACACGAAAGAAACTAGGAGATTGAGGAATCTGTGACAAGTTGAAAGCAGAGCAACAATTTACTCAGGTTGAAGCATTAATTTCCCAGAGGAAACATTATATAATAATCTCAACAAGATAATAAGAAATGAATGCTGGGAAGGATACTCCCTAGATATGACAGAATAATCAACTCAGTTCTTCGTCCCTGAAAATCTCCTGTTGATAAGCATACGGCCTCAGTCAGGAAGGAGAAATTGGTCCACTTGATTTATTACTAGTTATCTGGTACCTGAAATTTTCATAAGCGTAGAAACGTTATCTCAAAATCACGTGGGAATATGATTCAATCAAAATACGCTAATGGATTTTGCAATAAAAAAGTTGGTAACAATTAGGCAGTTGAAAACTCAAGGAAGAAGCACGGGGATGCGAGAAACCGAAAAGTTGAGATTTCCCATCTCTCAACACATGCCACCTGATTATACTATATGCACAGTTATGATCTCAGGTAGACGAAAAATTAATTGATGAATAAGCAATTCAATAAGCAATATTAGATATACCCACCAGAGATGAGATTCACTATCCATTACACCCGTTCACTCGAAAAGCCAAAAATCAAGAGAGCGATAACTTCCTCCATTTCTCAAATCATTGCTTTGCATGTTTTTTTTCCAACATTTACCTATTTTTTCCATTCGAAAAGTACTCATGCGAAACAAAAAAAAACATACTCGATTCATGGAAATGTCACTGAACAGTTCCCACTCCGCTCTTTTATTTGGCAGTGACTATTGAACCACCACCGGCAAGTAAAGTCAAACACTATTTGATGGATGTTCATATCTCAATATATATGGATGTAACGAAAAGTTAGTTACAACAGGCACTCATTTTTATCGGCATCAATTGAAAAACAGTCAAATGCATCTTCAGATGCTCAAATGTAAATGGACCATTGATTCATACCAGAACTTCAGTTATCACCTGATGCGTTTGTTATGTGCAAAATATTTCGTCAAACGCCTCCATGTGGTCAATTTACCTCGTTTGGAATTGTCCGGAGCGCTTGCAGCATCTAGGCCATTACATGTTTAGCATCAAATTTGGGTGTAACTAAAATATTTCTATGCACTGATTCAACTATAATTTTAATGTGGCTGAAAAGAAAACTTTCATGCCTAATAGGGTGGCAGATATTCTTTGTTTAACTGCCGATTGAAAATATGGCCGACTGATTTCCCGAGGAACAGTAGCACTAAAACTTGTGGAAAATAGTTTGTGTTTAGTCTTGAATGGCTCGTCTTTGAATCACATTATCAACATTCCGTTCAACTACCTGGAGGAATCTCGATCAATTCGTGTACATATGGTTTACAGTTATTTAAAAAAAATCCAGCCTAACTGAATTACTGGGAGTATTCTCGTATTGTTTACAATCTGAAAAAATCACCGAGAAAAATTATTAAGACCTGTATGAGATCTGACATCTTTTCACTGATAACGACTCAAATTCTATTGGCGTGATCAACACTATGAAAGTGATTCAATGGTCTCTTATCGATCTCATCAATTATGAATCAAATTAAAATTACCTTGAAAATATAATCATTTGGAATTTCATCCCACCAAGAGCCCCTACTTTGGAGGTATACAGGAGTCATCAGTAAAACTGACATTATCTCTTGATGAGAAAAGTAGGCAATGCACATCTAACCTA
The DNA here is from genome assembly GCA_018342105.1 of Gonioctena quinquepunctata. NCBI lineage: Eukaryota > Metazoa > Arthropoda > Insecta > Coleoptera > Chrysomelidae > Gonioctena > Gonioctena quinquepunctata. The sequence continues at coordinate 62,603 of JAFIRS010003278.1, read as the reverse complement.
TGAACTCCTCTATACGATTCCAACCCAAGTTAAATCTATCCTGATTTCCAGACCCATTCGCTTCTCATTGAACGATCTGCATGACCTTGAACCCCTCACCCTAGGACATTTCTAGATCGGATCAAGATTAACCTTGAGGCCCGAAATAGACATTCAGGAAATTTTCTGTAATGGGCTAAATGAATATCTGAGATTATTTCAAATAACACATCACTTCTGGTGTCGGTGGCCCAATGTATTGCAAAACAGTTTTTTTTTAATTTCTAAATAAATAAACTATACCCATAATCATAGAATACTCGTGAATGCTTTGTATTATGGTGGATTCCATGGTAGCCTTTGAGGTAGTTGTCATGGTAGCCTTAAAGATATACAACGCATCAGAATATTCACTTACCTCCATAGCTCGAATCCCTCGATTTTTCTCTGGATGGCAGCTACCAGGTAGCTTGCGGTCAGGTACGTGACTCCATAGATGGGATTGGATATGCTTTATAATTTTCATTCATTTTTGAGATCGATAATGGATCCACCTATTCAGCTTACCACTTTGAGGGCTAGGCCCATTAAATTTCTTCCATTCTGTTTTTAACAGTACTCTCGATATTCCTCCCTTTCATCTCTATAATCCTTGACTCAGATGTCACGCAGGTTGCTAAAGCTGCCTCTGTGGTGACGTTGGTTGTGGCCCTGGAATGCAGGTTCTGCTAACCGAAACCACAAATGTGCGACTGGCTTCTGTTTGTTGACTCCGTTGATTTGTCGTTTTCTACCAAGTGTTGTTCATCCTTATACTTCTTCACCGTACTGATGAGTGCCGAAAGCCCTAAACACGTGTCTACGGTTTTTCTCTGAGGGCTATGTCCATTAAATTTATTTCATTTTGTTTTCAACAGTCCCCTCGATATTCCTTGACGTTGGTTGTTGCGCTGGAATGCAGGGTCGGTTAACCAAAACCACAGTGCGGCTGGCCTCTGTTTATTAACTCCGTTGATTTGTCGTTTTTACCAACTGTTGTTATATATATATATATATATATATATATATATATATATATTGTTATGATTTGAGAATTTGGAAATATATATTTTTTTTATTATTATTATAATTATATTTTTGCACCGCGTTGGGCGCTATTTGATATGTTTTGATGAATTGGAAAATATAATTGGCTTTATATAATAATGATATAGCTAATAATCTTCAGTTATTCTTTAAGAGCCAAATTGATATGATATAAATAGATATTTCTGCCCCTGTATTGTATGCAATAATAATAATTGCCAGCGAACGTCACTGTTCTCTCGTCACGCTACCAACAATTATTATTTTCCTCACCACGGCTAAGCATCAGTTGGTACGCCCTTATCTCAAGGTGGCCGGTTCAAGGCAATAGAGACACTGCCACTGCTGGCTAACTTCAGTTTATTGAATGGTCTTTGGTATGTTATTGATCATTGTGAGAAAACAAAACAACAAAATATCAAAAAGCAATTATCTCCTTTATTCACGAAGACTTAATGATACCTGGCCTACGGGAAATAACTTATACTAGGGTGAATCAAACAAATATTCACGGATAATAATAATAAATCAGATCATGGATAGATAAATAGAACCTCACTTTTTCCGTGAGAGTGAAGTTTTCTGTTATTGTTCAAAATAGGGTGACATAAAGTTCTTCGAATGTGAAATATGTTATTTGTGAAATAGTTCAGGACCGAAAGAGCACTATTAAAGTTTTATACCTGGTTGGAACTGTTGGTGTTCTAATTATACCATGAATCAGGATGTCTCCTCTCTCCAATCGCTGTCAGGACTGCAATACCATGAATCAGGAACTATATAGATGCGGAAATCAGCGTTTGGATCCGTGGATATGTTATCATTAAGGTAATATTGGTTTTGTTTACCAAATGATGGGATTATTCCAATTTTCTTTGAGTAAAATTTTTGCGTGGCATCCGCTTGGAAATTTATTTTCGATCTCCCTTAAGCTTTGTTTTCTATCGCCTAGATACATCTTTTTCTCCTTGTTTTTTCATTTGAATTTTTGAATTCGTGCACTAAATTGTCACTTTTCACTGTTTATATTTATATTGCACAATTTATATATACGATTATTTTTCCACTCTTATCATTATTTACAAATTTCAATAATAATTGCTCCTGATACCATCTCATTGCTACTCTCCCACAATTTCCAATTTTACACCTGACCATCTATTCCCTGATTGGCTATTTTTATGAACACATTTGCTGTTCTATCATTGGCTACTTTTAGTTAGCTACAATTTCATATACTGTATGTTTCAAATTTATAAATGTGTTGATTACTGTTTATTCCTGAATTTTTTTTAAATTTGGACTTTTTGTTGTCTTTTGAGCAATTATGGGTTATAATAATTTTGACAGTGTATGAAATTGATTGTTTTATAGTATTTTGACATTTTTATCTATCCATATTCTACCTAGGCTCACAATATACATAGAATTTCAAAAGGTATTCACAAACAAACTCTTGAAACCATTAACCATCTAGTAATAATTCTCAACAATGGGAAAGGTAAATGTTTCAAAACAAAAAAACTAGCAAAAAAATAACGTTTTCCCCCTCAATTGGAGACTTTGAAAAATTATCGAGCTCCATCTGGACAAAGACAACGTTATCTACGTGACACCAATCAAAACCATAGGAAGCATTCTCGAAGTGCTTCTACGAGAATCTGCTTCAAACCATCAGAAGATTCTGCGAACAAATGATTTTCTAGAAAGTAGCGCGGTATGTCCAGTTTTTGCCACCAGTACGCTAATGCCCTCGAACCGAAACAGAACTAGAGCACGGTAGTTCCCTACCATTTTCCCTACCAATGGAGCGTTGTGGAAATAATACACCTATATTGTGGATTCGAAACAAAACAAAAATAAAATGGTAGCATCATTTGCATTATTAAATAAGAGTTACTTTCCATACACAGTCCACAAATCAGATAATATAATAATGAGTATAAACAATGTCACTCAACTACTCATGAATCTTCTTATAAAAAATTACCCTGCCTCTATTCGGAATAACAAATCGTTATTAAAAAAAAGTTATTTTTGAAAATTTCTTAAAAAGCGCCCTAATTCAAAATATTTTTGTTTTATTTTTGTCCCGTCATACTTGCAAAGCTGAGTTCAGAAGTTGTTTCGAACGATTATTCAATGGCAATCAAACTATTTTTGGAACGAAGTTCCTTATCGCGCGTTGCGAAAGGGGGCTAGACGGAATAAATTAAGACCAAAAGTTGTAACGACACTTCCTGCTGTAGTTGTAAGCCGTGCGGCGTGCGCGTGTTTCTCTGTCTGTCTCTCTCTCTCTCTCTCTCTCTCTCTCATAGAAAGCAAGCCAGTTATTTTCGTTTCGTCTTTCTATTTCGCATTGAACAGTGCGATGTCGCGACGATTATTTTTGTTGAGTGTATACAGGTTTTTTGTACATACTAAATAATAATAAAAAATAATAACAATTATGAATCCTGACAGTGTTTCTGCACAAGTTCTGGATATTGCTGATGGAGTTAGGTAAGTAGAGATTTTATACAGACAGTAATAAATGCTTATGTATTTTCAGCAAGTACGCATTATAACCTCTCTTTACTATTGTGCTAACCAAGTCATACGCGTTATAATCTCTCCATTATTGTGTGTTTAGCAAGTGTACGCGTCATAACTTTAATAAATTTAAAAGCAAATTATATTTTAATATTACAATATCAATGCGTATGTACTAAAATTGAGCCTACTGATTAAGTTTATATCACATTATATTTGTTAATAATAAAAAATATTATTATAACTTAAAAAAAAAAAAATTACAATTCCTTCACTAATTAATCGACAGGAACTTCGTTCCATCCGGGTGTCCCTTGACACCTCTCAACTTCTTTTATTTCCAATAGCTTTCCAAAGTCTGTCTCCCTCTCTCTAAAAAATTTCAGTTTCTCTGATTTTTTTTGTTTCCATCAATTTATCGATAACATAACGTTTGTTCATATCATTTTCAATGAACTTCGTTGGTTTAAGAAATTATAAACACAAATGTTATGTTATCGCTGAATTGATGTATACAAAAAAATTATATATTAGACGAACTGAAAGTTTGGAGAGAGAGAGAGAGGGAGACTGTGAAAAGTTATTGGAAAAGAGTTCAGTACTATAACAAATAAAATAAAACAAAGAATATTTCCAATTGTGGCGCTTTCTACGAAATCTTTAAAAATAACCTATTTTTAATAATTATATTTTTATTTCGAATAGAGGCAGGGCATTGGCGTACTGGTGGAAAAAACTGTACATACCGCGAGCTTTGGAAGTACCTAGCTACTTTCTAGAAAATTATTTGTTATTATCAATTTTCATTCATTGGGAAAAACGTGTAGAATACCCTGAGTAAATGTTGAAAATTGGGGTTTGGCATATAAATGAAACATCAAATATTATCCAGTGCTTTATTCATGGGGCGACATCCAATGAATTGTCAGTATTAGATTTTTTCAATTAACTGCGTGTTATGCAAATTTGCTGTGCAAGTTCTCAATTAGTTATACATTCATTTTTGACATATGAATGAATTACTTATCAGAGAAGTGTTATTGGAAATGAAACTGTATGTAAGTCTTCCGAAGTTCTTTAGTGAGTGAGGAAATACACGTGTTAACAACTTTTGAAATCGACAGTCCTACAAAATAGGTGCAAGCTCAAGTTATACAGGGTTTTAGTGAATAAGTGCGATAAACTTCAGGAAGTGATTCTGCATGAAAAAATAATGACAGTTTGCATATAACTTTTGTCCGCAAATGCTTCGTTTTCCGAGATACGGGGTGTTAAAATGTTTCTTATAAACTGACTATTTATTCATTGCTCTGAAACCGGTCGAGATATGCAAATTAAATATGATGAGTTTTAAGGGGTAGTTATTGCGCATTTTTTGACATGCAATTAAACATTTTATGTTCATCATTGACGCGCATACGGGCAATGATCTCAAATTTTTGAAAAAAAAATGGTACGCCACTGAGATATTCCGAATAAAAAATTATTCTTTAATTCCCCGTTTAATTTGTGACAAAAGATGTTAACGCGTATTTTTCATTTCTTCAATACATTATCAAGAACTATCTAAGACAATAACGTTAAACCAGAACAATAACAGAAAATAACACTAATGAATAAATAGGCGCAATCTACAACAAATGTTCAAAATGACCTTCCTCAGACGTGATACAGGATTCAACTCTTCGCCTCATTCGCTGGGTACCAGACTATCTTCGAAGGAGAAATGGTTGAGTTTACCAAGAACTGAGGTGAGAGAGATATATACAAAAGGCATTTCTTTTTCGTTTTTCCTCGATAAATAAAAAAACCATGAATTTTGAACAAATTGTTTTAGCGATAAGATGATTGAAAAACGCGGGAGGGTTCGGAAACTTCTCCAGCAGAAATTTAGCCCAAAGGAACGGTTAACATGGCTAGTAGGCTTTGCAATAAGGGTATGAAAATTTCTGTCAACAGTTCCATTGGGCTGAGGAAAACGAATCTGGGCCATTTAAAAACATCCAGGAATTTTATCGAAAATACAGGTGCGGAGAATCAGGGATTGATAAAAAAAATCTGGAAAGTAGAGTCATGTGAAAAGTTTTGGAATCGACATTCCAAGAACGTGAATGTACAGGAGATGATCAATAATTTGGCAGAGAAAGACACCAATAGATTTTTCTAAGACGCCCTCAGCCTTTTTTTAACGTAGAATCACCAACATGTTGAAAAACTTTCCCATGCCGAAAGTTAATACTTGTCTTAGCGGGAACTTCGTCAAAATGGGTTCAAGTAGGTAGGTTTTCCGTATATTTCGTCAAATTTCTGCAATTTTTTATTGTGCATAGCGCTTGCGACCCTATTGTACGACATTTCGAAGCTGAATGACGGTACCTGGCATCGTTTACGCCAAAGTCTCGACTATAACGAGGGCGTCGTATTGGCTGTAGGACCAATATTCCAAAAACAGAATTGGTCAAATGTCATGTCTGGCAAAACGTGTTGATTTCGTCCTGTTTGAACAACACAATCACATCGCAGTTGTCACGTATCAGCTGTTCGGATACTTTCGTTTGAGTCTGAATAAGCGGCATCGATGTGCTTTTGCCTGCACATTAAATAATATTCTTGATTTTTCGGTTGTTCGACGCAAGCCACATCGTCGAAGATGAATACAGCGTTGGGCTGAGCCTCTTTGGATGAGATGTTTTCATTGTTGTCTCTGTATGAGAAATAGCCGATTTCCTCCACAAAGCTCAGCACTTATTCGATAAATCGATACTTGGGCTGATACAAAGATTCTGAATAGACGTAGACACTTCCGTATTTGACGCCGTTTTTACCGAACAGCATCAAGAGCGTAATTTTCGTAGTGCCTGAGCCACTAGGCCGCATATGTTGGCTCGGAAGGAATTTGAAAATAGGCTGCCATATTTACCCTCTTCCTATGCCCTTCTTGGAAAACGGCATATTTCTCGATTGAAAATGTGTGCTCTTATCGAACGATTTCAATGTTCTGATTGAGATTCACAGAGTTTCCATACATGTTTATTGCGGTTGACCTCTCAAATGAAAACACTTTGGAAGTTAGGTTCATGTATTCCATGTGCTTTGGAGAGCGCCAGAATCGTTTCATTGTTTAGAAGTTTCGATTGGGGTTTATTTGTGGTAAGGAGGTGTTTTAGTTCAAACGATTCTCAGCCCAGTTTCAAAGTAATTCTTCGAAAAATTATGGATTTTCTTCGTATGAAAAACCTCCATCCATTCAGATTGATGCTATAACAGATAGGATCGGGTAAAAGAGTCATGTTAACGCTTCGAAATCTCAAGTGTGACTGGCATTCGATGAAGAATCAATCATGTTATAGGAACACCCTCACACCCCTCCCAACCACCCCCGAAACCTCTGCTGGATTCTATATAACTAGGTGACCAGTCTTCATGTGGGTATAAGAGGGCTGGAGGTGTGCTCAATACTCTGATAAATGAGCTCTCGTTCGAAGCTCATCTCTCAGGAGAATATCGATGAGGTGGGCGTTCGTTTTTCACTATTTCATTTCCCGTATTTCAGGTGGAACAAGGTGACAGGAGCAGCTGGCACGGGGCGATCCCGGCATCAATCTTTCTGACGTTGCTTGCAAACCTCGCGACATTGCATGGTCAGAAAGTGAATCGCTCGAAGAGAGACACAAAGTCGATAAATTGCTTGAAGATCGGGCCTGGAAATGAGTGAAAGCTAGAGATTCAGCATTTGTCGAATGTGCAAACGCTTTTCCAGTCACCGGAGTCATGGAAGCTAGAAGAAGTCCTGGTATGAGCATGCTCTGTCCGACCAACGTCGCCTGTCTGCCAAAACGGTCGTATATACTAACAATGCCCGAAAACAATTGGGAGAAGATAAGCTCTATCAAAAAGTTTTTAAAATCATAGAAAAAAGATTGTACGTCAAAAAACATTAAATTTACCAATAAAGCTACCTAATAGAGCACTGATGACGTCGATACCTCACGATATGCCGAAAAATTAATATCCCGCATTTTCTAAGCGCCTTCATGCGGAACACGCTGCCATCTAGCGGTCCCCGAAAGAACAAATGTACCATCGTCAACAAGGATGTGTTTCGAAACAACGGTACACATTAAGCAGCTTCTAGAAAAACTTAAGATGAAGTGGACCATTTCGATTCGTTTGATACTTTTGAGACAGATGCTGGAATTGATCAGACATCTGGGAGAAGTCAAGATTCTATACAACAATCATCAATATCAAAACAACAATCAAATAACTTGCGCTACTACCTGTTTGTGAATTTCAATGTCTGTATAAGTAGTTGGATAAAAAAAAAACTTTATTTGAATGCTTTCACAATGTGTAGATCGTCAATTATCATATCGCTGTTGCTTAGAGTGAACAGTCACAATCATGTGTTTGTCCTCGAACACTCATCGAATTGAATGCCAAAAAAGAATATAATTTGGCGCTTTGGTCTTGTCACTCCTACTTTACCATTCAAAACATTGAATATGGACGAATATTCCGCTATTAAGATATGAGCAAGGTGCTGCGTACCATTGAATTTCCAAAGGGGTATTATGGAATTGCCGAAAAGATGCGTTCCTACAGAAAGAGACGATTCTATCTCTCGCAGATCGCGTGGCCGCATTCTCTCTCAAAATCAACAACAATACGCTGAAGTCTAGAGTGTACAATTTACAGTGAATACTCCGCCACTCCATCTGCTGAATTCGACATCATAGGTGTAATATACGGATTTTCTCGGACGATCTATGAGTTTCCCATAGATTCCGATCTCAGGTACGCGATATACAAAAAACCTTCGAATTTACTATATCTTCCTTCCATATTGCAGCATTACATCAACAACATCAGGGTACCGGCTTCTTTATTCTCTCGGTTTTGAATCGATTCAGATGCGACAGCGGCAATGATGCGTCATCCGTCTTCGCACCCATTTTCCATTTGTACCCTTCTCCGGAATTTGACGAGTCCATTCATGGAGCCAAATATAAAACAAATACTCCGTTCATGAAGGCGTTCAATTGCGATGATATCATGAAATTTTGTAACAATCAGGTGGACTCGTTTTCCGCCATCAACAATCTCTGTTACCAATTGAAGGTGGACTTGAAATAAATGAAGACAAATGTATAGTCACATTGACCCCCAATGTCGGCGCTTTCCTATTCAACTCTTGCGAGATTGCGATAAAAATTGAATCGATTCGAAATCCGGGAATCATGAGCGCCGTTCGAACTCAACTATGTCACGAATCTATGGATTCTCAATATTCGAACATGGCCGGATGGTATTAACCAGACGTGTCTTTTTGCATGATACCTTCAAATTCGATTTAAATACATTCATGATGTCTCTCATACCGTTCAATCTCAATCCCAACGTTTCCAGCGATTATCTTATGAATGATAACTTCAATTCAAGGGAGACCCTCAATAATTCGGCCAGAGTTGTGATCGATAGCATCGAATTGAAAATCAATTCCATTTTTTCGAATGTTGAAATAAAAACTAAATAATGAAGGCTATGTAGATGGACAGACATGTATTGAACTGAACGAACTGCCGTCAATTACGAAAAATGTTCAACGAAAAATATGGTCGATGAAGACAAGCACTAACATTGAGAGGCCGCGCTATGTCTTCATTATGTTTCCATATTCAACCATGTCAATTTTAAAAATATTCGTTTGTTCCTGAACATTGACTCTTGGCCCAACGAACGTCTAAACTTGAATTTCGCCGATATCACTACACCGAAGCATATTCCAATCATACGGAATTCCTCGTCAGCTATATGAATTCAATGAAGGAGACCACCTTTTTGATAACCTCGATTTCAAAAACTTTTACTATGGAATCGAGCACGGTCGATGTGAGATTAGATATCGAAATGAGCGCGCAATTTCCCGATCCCGTGTCTATTGAATCGTCATCAACGATTGTTTGATGGAATACCATCCTCTTTCCTTGACGTGATCGTGCAGTTCCGTTCATTCTTCAGTCAATCACTATGCGTATCGCATTCGCAGATTTGACATCGTTTCAAGTCAACAACACCTTCTACGGGAAGGAACTGTCAATGATTGTCGGCTGTCAGAGGCACAACTCATTCTTTCAATCATCGGTGCCCGATCATGCGAACCGTATATGGCATTCCATGCGACACCGGCTATATAGAATACCATGTAGTAGACGATATCATTCTGAGGCACATTTTCTACCAAGCAGACCGAGTTCACGTAAGAAGAAATCAAAAATACGATTGTTTGGGGAGAAAAGCTGATACTGATGTCTATGTTCATATATTTTAGATATGTTAAGAATTATATGGAATGGGCATTAAAAGTGAATATGTGTGTATTTTGACTTTTATCGGCCTATTTTCCTTTTTTTCAGGTACAGTAACAGAAAAAAGAAGACAAAATTTGATGAATCAAGTTTCAAAAATTTTGGAAAAAAAAAGTTTTTTTTCAGAAAAAAAAACAAGGAAACTATCAAGTTTCAGGAAAAAATTATGGATTGAAGTTTTCCTTAGAAAAAAGTTTGGAAAAATTGAGAAAGAAGGTCTTGCTTGGGGAAAAAGAGTAAAAAGAACCCTAAAAAAATTTATTGAAAAAAAAAAAGAAAAAACCCTCAGAAAAAAAGGAAGACGTCACAGGGCGTACGTTACGTGACCACCGTCGTCTGTGTATAGAAATAATAATCAGGTTAGAGACTATTGATATATTTTCAACTCACACGAAGATTCCAAGTTTCTCTTCATAGTTTTGAATATAAATTTTACCAAAGCTGAAATTATGATAGTCATAACAACACATGAGAGCACGAGAAGTATATTTATTTCATGGTCCAGCGGTGGTAGTGGTGACATTATCGCTGAGATATTCTATCATGTTATTACCGTGTTGGTGGTGTCATTCATCTCCACCTTGAGCTTGTAATTTTCAATGGTTTTGAGAAGGTCTCTGGTGAAAAACAGCCGTCGTCCTTTTCGATTCGATGAAACCAAGAGTTCGCCATATTTGAAAGAATCTGCCACTTGTCGTACATCGTCATACGGCACATCGGCGTGAAAGAAGCTATTTAGAATATTCACTCCATACCATTTGAATCATCTTTCGGTGGGGGCGTTGTTCTGAAATTCAACTCTCTGGCAAAACTGCTCCACTCTCCGTGTTTACTCCGCAGACGACATAACCTTACTGATGACATTTTCGCAAAAATCTCAAATAAATGCTTACCAGCCATTCTTTGGATTCTTTCTGTATATTCGGTTGAATAGTTCAGTTATGCAGAATATTCGGAACTCTCCGTCTCTGTGAATCTTCATATTCTTGCATCCTCACGCAGTTCATGGCAGCTGTTTTCGCGACTCATCCGATTGAATGAACATTTCACTAATATAAATATTCATCCGACGACTACGTGACGGATGGAATTCCAAGATTTGATTGACGCAATAGATTGTTCGAACCGAGAAACTTTCCGTGAATCGCAGACAATGGCTTGAGTAAACATTCGGTCTAGCAGATATATGTCGTTCAGAAGATTCCGTTCTGGATTCCAATACATTGCGTTTGTATCGAAGGCATTTCTTCAGGGGAATTTTTCTACACGCTTGCCCTCATAAAATTCATAGTTGATAGAGATAGACAAGTATCATGAGGGTGTGCCAACGAATGCTGAAAAAAAAAACCTGTATCAAATCTCTATCAATCACAAATTTTGTGTCAAAACCTGGATTCAAACCAGTGCCCGTTAGATTTTCAGTGTACTGCTCTAACTGCTGTAACCGCTGAGCTATTTCGAGTTTCCAGTAATGGCGGATATGTGAAGTCTATGACGGGGACTATGGGTAGTCATTTTTCAAGATGACCGCCATTCAGTTGGCTATTCGCTTACTGCTAATGGCTGGCGGCTAAACAATGCGGATCAAAATAGCTACTGGCTGGCAGTAGGAGATGGCACGATTTTTTCCAAGATGGCTGATCATAATTTCTCGGCTATTGGTTGGCGGCTACCTCCTCCGATGGCCTGTGACAAAATAATTATGCTTGTTTTCCTGCCCTCGATACATCCCTCATACAACATGACTAACCGTTGACTAGTGAAAATCACCCAGGAAATCTCTGACCTCGATCCCAACTCACTTACAACATTGGGTCACCTCGATCTCTACTACAACCTATGGTCATTCCCGAATGACCGCCGAACCCAGTGGCGGTCCTCAAACCCTCTCAAAACCCTATTGCAATTCTAGGCCACCAATTTGATCTTGAATTTGCGCTCCAACCTGTGTAGCCCTACAACTCGACAACATCGCACATCCTCACTGAATAACCCGCTTTGGTGCACCAGAGGGACATTAATGTTGGGAGCATAATTATGAACTGAAAGAGATTCAGCTGAGGAAATTGCCTAATGTCGTTAGAGAAATCGGCATGCCCAGCTAATTCTCGGAGCGATTGGGCGCTCGGAGTGCCCAAGTAGGGAAGACCCACGTAACGGGGTTCTCCAGATCCACCTTTTGCAAAGAAGAAGAATGAGAATTTGTAACTATAGTTCGGCCTTTCAACCTAGGTTCAAGTTATTCCTTACCCGTGCAGTACTGCAGGGTGGAGTGCTTGCTGAAAATTAAGCCGCAAAAAGTTCAAGTTCTTGTTTGAAATTTCCCTAATTTAATTTTGTTGGAAATTTCAAGTTGGAGTGAGTGCTTAAGATATTCTATTTTTCCAAATATGCCTTCTATAATGCACCCTCCTCAGTATTATGTTTCAATAAATATGAGAGAGGTGCCCAAAATGGGCTAGTAAGTTTATCTATACTCGGTATAACTTAAAATGAAAGATTTTTCGAAAAGTATTATTTTGCAAAAAATATATATTTCTATTTTACAGACTCATAATTATCTTTGAGAAAATGTATGATCGTTTGGAGTCATTTTTCAGTTACAAGAAGTATTTTGTTTCCAATAAATACCACTCATCTCAAAAATTCCAATCGTATACAATATTTTTTAGCCAAAATCATACCTCTATGATCAACTCATGGAAATGTTTTTTTTTCTATTTCAAAGTAATGAATTGGTTCCATTAGGAGCAGATTACTTCCCAGGGACAATTCCATAAGATTTTTGAACTGAAGAGAGGATATTCGAAGGGAAATATAACGTTTTCAAAGAATTCTCATTTCTGATTTTGGTGGGATCTCCTTTTCATCTTACGTGCATCATTTTTTCTTTTTTAGGCTTGTGCTACGTCGATTATATCGTAAATCTTCAGTGAATATTTATGAATTAATTGGGCATATTCATCAGAGCAGTGAAAACGGTATAAATAGATCTGCATACCTGAAAAAATAATAGTTTAATCTTTTGAGGTGTGAACCATTTAATAGATACATACAAATAAAAGCACTCGAAGATCCACATCCACCAGGCCAGGACACGATAATGTAGTTGGTTTTGCTATCGCTGGTAGAATTATAAGAAGATTCCTCCTATTACTTTGATTCCAGTTTATCCAATCACATTTGTTTAGTTGGTCATATAAACTACTAGACTGAAATAAAAGAGAAATCAAATCATTTTAGTATTCGGCTCCTCTTTCATATCGAAGTGAAAAATTGTCACAAATAAATTTCCTTGAAATGCCACTCTTTTTTTCTGATTTTATAAGTTATTTATTATGGGGTGGATAACTACACTTACTCCATAATTTATGTATTATTATTAACTCCAAGGGTGGTGTTCATACCAGTCTTCTGCATCCCCTATGAATTAATGGAAAGATGGTCTTGAACGAATTGTCAAAAGTCAGAACGAAATGGTCTCACGACAAAATTCAAATTATTAATAATATTATATTTTGATCAGCGAGCGATATCATCGGATAAACATTATTTTCTATGGAGATCATTTTTTAGAACTGATGAAAAAAAAACATTTCATAATTGCTATTGAATAAGTAGATGAACGTGTCGTGGTAATGAGCTAAAAAAGTAAGAAAGAAGCAGGACAATGAAAAAATATCACAAAGAACGTCACTTTTAAAAAACTGATATACCATTGGAATGATGGAAATAATCCAAAAGCATGCATGTATGAGTTTCTTCTACACATTACCTCATCTGATAAAATTTGCCCGAAATAGGCTAGAGCGATAAGTACCATAACAGCCATTAACGTGAAATAAACCATCCTGAAGTTGTTCGAAGGATAGATTCCCTAAAATGAAAACAGTAAATTGTTGCAGGGATATGCTTCGAATGAAACTCCAACAATTAAAACAATATTATTGTGATCATAGTGTAGCTGAAGGTTTTCTAGAAATGCCGAATTGAAATTCATGTGGTTAATTTTTCATTGATAAATTGATGATATGGTTATTCAATTCTTAGTCATAAGTAAATTCAACTGAAGGGTGAGTTGATAAATTCTATACAAATTCTGTTGAATTATGTTTCGACCCATTGAACAAAACTATTCTATCGTCCACCTATATATATATATATGTGAATACAATATGTGAACCTACATCTCGAGCTTCCAAAAACAATGCAACACATATTCATCATTGAAGTTTCATCATTATTCATGCATTATACAGAATAATATGTTTCCAGAGATAATTCACACAATTCTCGAATTTCTTACTCCCCAAAAAAAAATCATCATGTCGAATCAATAATAAGATATAGAACGAATGTTAGTCAGTTTGTCAAGCACACCTCATTTTCCTCAGACCTTAAATGCAAAAAAATCAAGAAACTACAACGTATTGAATATAACATCACTGAAAGAATGAATCCATTTTTTTTTCAACCAGAAATTTGCTTTCTACTAACCCACGGAAAACTGTTTTTATTTCAATGTGGTTCTCATATAAATTTCCAAATCAAGGGTCAACTGACCTAATTGTTTTTTATTCATTTCCTGAAATACAAATCGAATAAAATTTGATATAAATCCTTAATTTCAGAAAAAAAATCATCAAAGCACTAAAAAATACCTCAATTGGAGTTTGATTAATCCATACCTCACAAAGAAAATTCATGAAATAATTTAGATATGAAGGAAAACTCCCAGTCTCATGCACTTCAATGCATTTCCAAATCGAGTGCCTAATGAAGCCCAAACTCAATCAATAATTTTCAATCCATAAAAAATTTAATCTCCAAATGCTTAATAAAAGTTTCCCCAAAAAAATATATTCCCAACTTACTTGAATTCCAGTGGATACCGTGAGAAGAATAATCTTCAAATTGCTTACCCAAAATTGGAACTCCATTCAGTAATATTTTACTCAGTGAATGGAAAAATGAAAAATTTACAAAAAAATTCACCGTCAAACATACTTTTTTCTCCATTTCTCCGCAAACGCTTAGTTACCGATCTACAGAGCGTTGAAGTTCCAAGATTTTTTATTTTTTTCTTCATAGCTCTTTCAGTTTTTGCGATATTTAGATAAAATTTGAGAAATAGGTTACGTTTTAGGGTTGACATCAATCATCCAGTATGCCGAGTGATTGTAAGAATCTACAGGGCGATCAATAAAAAGTTCATAAGTAGGCTTTGACTGCTATTTCAATTTTGACGTTCAAGTTTGTTCTGAAGCATGTGACATTATTTGGAAGATGGTGGATGTCTCATCGTGTATTTGTTTAACATTAAAATGGAAAATGAACCATACCCATTTGAACATCTGGCTGACATCCATTTCGTTTATGGTCTGGCCAATGGTAAAGGTCTCGCAGCTCAGACGTTGAAAGTGCTAAGATTTCCTAATCGCCGGCTTCCCAACTATAGAACTTCCATGAATTCCCATCAGCACCTTCGGAAATATGGCAGATTTCAGACACAAAGGCACGATGATGGCAGATCGCGACAAGCACGCAACCCAGTAAGGAACGAAGAAATGTTTGATGTTATCTACGGAAATCCTGGTGAGATGCTTCCTGAAAAGCGTTGACTGACTCAACTCATCATTGAATACTCTCAAAAAATATTCACCCCCCGGACGCCAAACGCTACATTTCTTGTTAATCATTTTTTTTTTGGATTCTATCATCCAGAAGAGTAATTTCCAAATGTCACCGCTGTTGGAAGCTGCACCCAATACCTCTACAATCCCCTATGGGAAATTAAACCCCTTTGAGAATGTATCAATTGAAACCCTTTTCCTGTGTCGGTGTCGATTTTTGCTTTCCGTATCTCCTGAAACTTGGCAAGTTGGGAGGCGCTAAAACCTTAAAAGCATACATTCGTTTATTTGTATGCCTTACTACTATAGCTCTACATCTAGACCTCGTTTCTGGAATGTCCACTGACGCCTTTATCGCAACACTTCGCCGATTTGTTGCAATGGTGTGGAAGGTGCAACTACATTTTTTCCGATTGCAAAACCAACTTTGTGGGTGCCTCAAAAAAATTCGCAGAAGTTCTGCAATCCGCAACTGCACAGGAATCACATTCCTTCCACAGAAACCCTTCCTGCAGTCCTCACCGTTCTCGAGTCATAGGACTCCAAATCCTAACTCACAAAGAATTTAATACTGTCCTGAATCAGATTGAGGCAGTTCTGAACTCAAGACCCCTTTGTCCTGTTAGTTCAACCCCGAATGATTCAACCGCTCTCACCCCTGGGCACTTTCTAACTTGAGAACCCTTGACTTCTAATTCAAATCAATATACTGAGCAGGTGGAGGCTCCTCCAGAAATTATTTTGCGATTTCTGGGATCGTTGGTCAAAGGAATATTTCCGCTACATCAACGTAATAAATGGACCGACCCAGCGTCAAACATCTATTTATATGGGTACGATGGTGGTTATAAAGAGTCAAACTGTATCCCCATTGTGATGGCAGTTAAGCCAAATCATAGATATTCACCCAGGTGCTGATGATATAGTTCGGGTTGTCACGGTTTGAACAATAACGGGTTCGTTCAAACGTCCCTTGGTAAAACTTTGTCTTTTACCTCTGGACGATACTCACTCTTTGTGAAATGCAGAGCATTTCAAGTGGGCGTATGTTAAGTCAGCGCTAGCATATTTGTTGGGTTTTTGTATTTGTTAATTGTGAAGAATCTCCTTCCTTAATTTCCCCTTATTCAAATGTATCGCGTTACCTGTGGCGTTATCTGTGATCTCTCACCCGCCCTCTGGCATTGGCGTGACGGACAAGATAGGACGAGAGACCTCGTGTATCTAGGACCGAAAAAGGTACTGTTTTGCTTCCTGCGCATTATATAATTTTTAGATTGCCCTGTGTTCACCACGAGTGCGAACCACCGGCCGGTATGGACGTTTTTACCTGCAGCCTGTCCTGAAGAAATTACTGGATTACCAGAGTCACCATTCAAAAGGTATGAAATCACAGACGAATAGATACACTAGAACCCAGAAATATCAGCCCAACCAACCAATGAAGAGGAAACTGCTTTGGATATGGTAGGAGAGTCCCCGAATAGGCATCAGGAAAACCACAGTTAGCATATTGGGGCGCATGCTGACTAGTGATAACGGAGTCCACAGGATAAGAAGAACCACCGATAGTTTGACCATCAGGGAAAAGGTGAATCAAATGGACGTTATATGCACTATATACCAGCGGTTTCCTAGAACCAGACATCGAAAGGCCGCTTACATCCAATTTCGTCATACGAAAAGTCTTTGGAGAGAATGCACCGATAAGAGGAAAAGCGGATAACACTTTAATTTTCGGAAGAATACGAATAATGGAAAGAGTTTTTGTGGCAGATATAGAAGACAAGTTCATTGTAGGGATGGACTATAGATTTTCTTTCGATGATGAATAGAAAACCATGAAATCTGAAGGGGAATAATTTATTTCAACGATCCCACGAGAGGGAAAATTCTTTGAAATTGCGGAAGGCCAAAACTGTCAGTGTACCTGGATCATCTGAGAGGCCCAATTGGAAGGAGATGTTGGGTGCTGTGTTGACTTAGTACAGCCATGTGGATAATCCTCCAGTCAATTATAATTGCGAAACGAGTGGATATCCGGACAGGGAATGCCTGTTGAATGACATACTGAGAACCATCGAGAAGTCCCTGAAACATTTGTCACCGAACAAATGCGGAGTCGCCATGAAATTAATTGGCAAGGAAAGTGACGTATTTGAATCCGCAGGATCAACAACACGAAGAACTTACCAACTACAATACAGGATAGATACTGGTGGCGCAAGCTTGTCGAAAAAATTACCAAGGATGGCGTTATTGAAGAATAATCTTGGTCTGTCCCAGTGGTACTGGTTTCTAAAGAAGATAGGATCTACAAGATTCTGTATGCATTTTCGAAAACATAATGAAGTCACTACGAAGGGCAGGACAGCTACCCTTGAGCCCGAATCGACGACACAATGTCTACGATAGCAGGCTCGGAATGGTTCTCTACGCTGGACCTGGAGAGCGACAATTGGACATACATAAAGATGTTAGGAAAATAATGCGTTTACTACTGTTAGCGCATTGTTTCATTTTACCGTTATGCCCTCTGGTCTTCGCAATGCTCCGCTGACCGTGAGAGATTGATGGAGCTGCTATTGTGTGGACCCACTGAAAAACTTGCCTGGTGTATCTGAATGGTGTCATATGTTTGTGAAGGAATTTCTAAAAACAACTGGCCAACCTGCGTGACGTTTTCGGATGTTTGAGGAAAGCCTACGTCGAACTGACACTCAAGGAGTGCTTTCCATTTCGGAAGCAAGTAGAACACGTGGGCCACACAGTTTCGGCAGGAGGAATTCATTCCTTCCGAATAAATGAATCGAAAATTCAAGCTATTCCAGAATGGCCGAGACCAGAAGGTGAGCACGAAGTAAGGAGCTTCCTAGACCTGTGTACCTATTGTCGCCGTTCTGTAGGAGAAATCGCAACTCCCATCCATAAGTTAACAGGAGATCCAGTAAACTTCCACTGGCCTATCGAATGTGATGAGCTTTGCGCAAGTTGGAAGCAGCGCTATGTTCTTGTCCAATCTCAGCATACCCACAGCAGAGAGGCCTGTTCATACTGAACATAGATGTGAGCAATGTCGAACTCAGAGCCGTGTTATCACAGGTGTAAGATAGTCAGGGAATAATCATCGAATACCACATCAGGGTGATGTCTAAGCACGAACGGAACTATTGCGTTAACAGGAAGGAACTGCTAGCGATAGTTAGGGCAGAAGATTACTTCCACAAATAACTATATGGGAGGAAGTTTCACATTGAGACCAATCACGTGGCCCTGACATCGCTACTGGAGATCAAAACTCCACGAGAGCAAATAACTAGATGGATAGAAAAAGCTGAACCAGTTCCATTTCAGAATCGAACACCGCCCAGGACGACTACACAGTAATGCAGATGCGTTATCTAGAAGATTGTGTCCAGAAGTCTGAAAGCATTGCTAGCGTACTGAATGCCACAAAGGAGTCACCGATATAAGACGTACAAGTCTGTCACCTGAAGACGACTGGACTACCATACATTTGAGACGGCCATGAAACTGATCCAAATATTGGAGACCTCATTCATTGGAGAGAGGACGGAACTGGCTGACTCTCCTGAGGAAATTTTTCTAACAGAGATCACACCTCCAAGGCAATGTGGGCACAATGGGAATCCCTGGTTGTGAACGGGTATGGCAATCAGCTGATCAGAGGTCATCAATTTTTCAGTTGGTTTTGCCCAGAAAGAGGATAGTTGAAGTTTCGACGAGAATTCATAAAGAAAATCAGGAGGAAATCTGAGAGTCACTTAGACTTCGGAAAAGATCAGGCAGATATTTTACTGGGTTCAGTCGAGACGATGTAGAAAGCTGGTGCAAAAGATGTCCATAGTGCAACGCTACTTGAAATTCTCAAACCAGGTCCAGGGAAGACATGAAGAAAGACAACGCAGGTGTACCATTCAACCAGATTGCCATTGATGTAGCTGGACCCTTTCTTGTGACGGACGGAGGCAACAAACATCCTTGATGTCATTGACTATTTCAGCGAATGGGTGAAACCCTATGCCATTCCGGACCAGGAAGCATCCGCAATAGCCAGGATAATGGTGGACAACATGTTATCAAGATTCGGAGTACCAATGGTACTACACACCAACCAAGGAAGGAATTTTGAATCAAAATTATTCGGAAAAGTGATGGATAGCACCAAGACCGGAACCACGGCGTTTTACCCCAGTCAGATGACATAGTTGAAAGATTCAACTGAACTAAGGTACAGCGTTTTTCCACGGTAGTGGAAGTACAAAATGACTGGGACTAACACCTTCCACTATTTCTGATGTCATACAGAGCAACCATCCATAACTTTATATATCTTACTCCGGCTGCCATTATTTTGGGAAGGAACGATTGCCCTGTGACCTGGTGTTCAAATTACCAGGCACCTATGAGGTAGGAGTACACGACTATGCAGATATATCGAGGAACATGCTGCTGAAAATCCTAGAAATAGATCAGGAGAAGTTGATGCTGGCCAATTATAGGATAAAAGCTCGTTATGATTCGAAAGCTAATTCAGAAGGATTCAAAGGAGGTGGACAGATTTGGCAGTTCAACCCACAGCAGAAGAAACTAATACCGTTTTGGGAAGGACGGTACGAGGTAAGGAAGAAGATCAACTACGTAGTAAACAGAATCCAGCATAGCTCAAGGACTAAGAAGAAGCTCAGTCACTTCGAAAGAATAAAGCCATATCACGGATAACTAATGATTTTTGATCAACAAGACAGACGTTGTTGACATCGAAGCGACCGTTGGCTTTGATCTCTCTAGCAACCCGTCTGGGGGTTGGATGACAACATGCTCCAGAACCGCTCGAATGTTCGAGAAGAAAGAACAAGGATATTTTTGAATCATTCGATTCACGGATGCGGCAGTTTGTGAATATTGTTGTGCGGAGAAACGAAGTATTACTCGCTACTATTTTACAGGTGGAGTAAATTTAGTGCAGTGCACCATAGTTGTAAACAAGTATTGTATTATCAGAGAATATCATTTTATTGTGTTTCAGAGCAGAATAAAGGTACATTGAACTCATTGGAACATTTTTGATTGCCATAAACAAACTTCAATTTTGAAACAATATTATAAATCCTAAAGTTTTTCATTGAATCATTTGTTTTCAACCATTCTTATATTTTTCTATCCATATCCTGTGACACGCTAGTTATGTAGCGACCGTTTCCACGAAATAAACTGATAATGACGCTTCGCTGATCAGGCAGTATTTCAAGAATTTTCCCATTTCGGATATCTGGGAGCAAAATATTCTTTAACATATTTTATTCATTCTATATTGTAACTCAAAGACAGTCATGCATATTCGTATAGAAATAAATAAATTTCAAACGGACGTTTTCTTGATCAAAGTTCTTATTTGGCGCAGTCATGGTAGGATTTGTGCAGCGGGTGAAGAGAAGATTTCCGTGTCGTGGAGTCTCAACTCCTCAAGCACAATTTGAACAAATCCATCGAGGGTATTTCGAAGGGGTGGACGAACTGACGATTCAACAACCTCTGGAAAGCTACATAGAATCAACGAAGAAAGAACTGGAGACGACATGAATTTGAATCTTCAAAAATCCAAGTGCCAAATACCGACATTCTCCGAATTCAATACAACTTTGAGATCAGTTATATTTTGTTTCATTTTCATGTAATTCTGACGGAGTATTGGGATGAGAAGATTTGATAAATATGAACTTAAATATCGACAACCCACAGAATTCTGCTTCTCACTCTCAGTTAACCCATAGAAAGAAACTATAAAAAGTACTTCGAGGAAGAAATTTTGACAATCGGAGATTCAATCAATGAGCTCTCCATTCCACACAAAGGGGCCATAAAAAAGGGAAAACGTTTCGACAGGAATTGAAACTCCCACCAGTGGTACGATTTCTGTAACATTACTTGAGCCAATCCCTGTCAAAACATTCGGGTCATCGATTCACGAGATATACACACTCGATTCTTTTATACAGTTCGACAAACAAACGGGGTTCAACAAGTTGAATTTCAATACAACAACCCTCACATTTCAGACCTGATTCGAACAGAACACATGAACTCAAAACAAAAATCTAAAGAAATTAAAATCTGCAGCAAATTTCCTGAAATCTTCTTCAAGCCGGGTTTAACATTCACCTCAGAAAATTGAACAGGAAATAGAAAAGTCGGATAAAATACCAGTACACACTGAATCTCACAGATATCCTTATGTACATAAATAGGAAGTAAAACTTCAAATGAATGAAATGCTGGGAAAAATATAATAAGATCCAGTTGTAGCTCGTGGTCTCCATCCATTCAGACTGTCTCACAAAAATTGAAATCTTCCGAGAAATAAAAATATTGCATAGTTTCAGATTATCGAAAAATTAATGGAAAAACGATTGGCTGATTATTTGACAAACTATTTTTATTGAGCAAATTTGAAATGAGTTTCCGATCATTTGTGTCAGTTTCCCCTAACCTCATTTCATGTTTTCCCTACATTAACTAAGACAGTGTCCTCGGCAAACGAAATTGTGGTGCCAGTTGTATCCATTGTTAGCAGGCTGATTATACTGTGCGGTCCATAGGTATGGAATGAATTTATTTTTAGTGTTATTATGTATTTGTTTAAAAAAACCTGAAACAGGTCGATTCTTATTGTCAATTTGACAATTAACAGTATGAAAATATTGCCCCCTTCTTGCACCCACTCTGAATTATGAACACCCCCTCAAAAATTTCAAATGAGAAGGGGGTCGTGTGGCACATTGGTCGAAAGGGATTTTTATTATCCGTTCAGCAATATCAAGTTTTTTGAATTTGGTGCAATCATAACTGAGAAAATCGATTTTGAAAATGGAAAATGTTTATACTTCACATAGAATGAAGGGAATAATATCACATAATGTTTAGGAAGTATTTTCCAATTTATTCTACAATTGAATTTAATGTTCAAAATGATCACCATTCACTTCTCGACAATAAGCAAGTCGATTTCGGAATTCTCGTACAACATTTTGTAGGAGCTCAGGGGTTATGATCTTGATTCTTCCGTTATCCTAACTTTTGGATCTGCAATATTGTCTGGTCTATTGAAATATACTTTTGATTCCAAATAACCCCATGAGAAATCAAGTATTTTCTTATTTGTTTTGCTAAACGACAGGAAAAACTTGTTCGAAACACCAAAAAATTATTGACAAAAGCCACATAAATAATGTAATGTCAATCTAGTAGACTACTGTTATTTTGATATTCATAAGTTGCTGACACACTTCAGCGTATTGAAAAATTCTTGTGTATTTGATTCAACTATGGCTCATTTATCCGAAACTCAAAGAATAGACATCTTAAATATGATTGGATGCGGTAATAAAACAAGAACTCAAAAGGGAGTTTGTGAAATGGTCAACACGTCTCACAGTATACAGTTAGCAAAATAGAAACAAAATTTCGTGGAACTGGACATGTAGAAACTATTCAAAAACCAGGTCGAAATGTTAAATTGGATAAGGAAAAAACGTAAGATGTACTGTTAGCGATTAAGGAAAATCCGCATGTGACAATTAGAAAACTTGCCGCCGACACTGATGTAAGTAAATCATCGATATTGAGAGCTTTACATAAGGAAGAATACCATCCTTTTGAAGTTCAGTTGGTTCAGGAGTTGAATGAGGATGATCCTAATAGAAGGCAACAATTATGTGAACTGATGACACAGTTAATGATGAGGTTTATAGATTTTTCGATGAACTTCCTACAGCCTACATTACGAAGAATTTCTCCTGATGTTAATGATCCAAATGCAATAGATATATCAATTTGGTACCAACAAGACGGAGCTCCACCGCATTACAAACGTATTGTTAGAGATCATTTGAACGGAGTTTTTCGCAATAGGTGGATTGGAAGACGTGGAATGATAATGGCCGCCTAGATCCCCCGATTTGACCCCTTCCAATTACTTCTTATGGGGTTATTTAAAATCAAAAGAATATTTCGATAGACCAGACTATATTGCAGATTTAAAAGTAAGGATAACGGAAAAAATCAACAACATAACCCCTGAGGTTCTACAAAATGTTGTAAATTGTGGTCATTTTGAACATTTAATATAATTGTGAAATCAATTGGTAAATACTTCCTGAACATTATGTGACAATATTTCCTTCATTCTACGTAAAGAATAAAAATGTTACATTCCCAAAATAATTTTTTTCAGTTATGATTGCATCAAATTTGAAAAACTTGATATCGCTGAAAAGAGAATGAAAATCCCTTTCGAAGAACGTGCCACACGACCCCCCTTCTCATAATTTTTTTTCGAGGGGGTACTCATAATTCAGAGGGGGTTCAAGAAGGGGGTAATATTTTCATACTGTGAATTGTCAAATTGACAATAAAAATCGACCTGTTTCAGGTTTTTTCAAACAAATACATAAAAACGCTAAAAATGAATTTATTCCATACCTATGGACCACACTGTATAAATATAGGTTCCAGGACTTTATTGTGACACACCACAAGTAACTGTCCTTCTGCCACTCATTTTACCGTTCATCAGAACTTGCTGCTTTCGGTCAATTAGATAATTTTCAAAAAATTTTAAAACATTTTCCCTTACACCATTTTTTTCCAGTTCATCTATACAGGGTGTAACTGAATAAGTGTAAAACATTTAAGGAGGTGATTCCTCATCGAAAAAAAGATAGGATCTTTCATATAAAGAAACTTCATTGGAGCATCCCTTGTTAAGATACAGCCCCTTAAAGGGGATACATAAAATTTGTATAACAATTTTTTTCACAAGCACTGAAAAAGTTACAATATTGAAATTAACCTGACGTTTTGTACTACCAAAAAAACTTGCCATAAAAAGAAACTTCATTGGAGCATCCCTTGTTAAGATACAGCCCCTTAAAGGAATAAAATTTATTTCCAATGTAACTTTTTGTCTTATTATTTGTTTACCATTTAAAAATTTATTTCCGATAGCCTGTTTCATTCTAAACAAAAAATGTCTCTTGGGTTTTTTGCCCAAAATAAACCAGTAAGCAGCAAAACATTATTTTACGAACAACTACAGAGATACATCGTCATAAATGCGAAAATACGGAACTAATCTATCTAGTAGGTCGCTATTAGCGATAGTGACAATTAAATTGGTATGACGCTGTCAGTTTGGAAATTTTCGAAATTGAATTAATACTAATTGTGTGTTGTTGTTCTGTTCTTAATTTGTTACTTTAATAATTCACTTGTTAATAAAATGGCATACACAAATGAGGAAATGGCTGATATGCATTACGTTTACGGTCTGTCGCAGGGGAATGGGTTAGAAGCTTCTAGAAGATATGCTGAAATGTATCCTCAACGGCAGCATCCTTCACATAGAATATTTGCTCGACTTCATCAACGATTACAAGAATATGGTTCATTCGACAAAAGAACGCAGGATTGTGGTCGCCATCGAGAAATACGAACACCACAGCTTGATTGAAACAACCTACTACCAGTACTAGAAAGATTGCTTTATCCAGCTAAATGTTGATCATATGACGGTATTTCGAATTTTAAAGGAACAACTCTTATACCCTTACCATCTGCAACGAGTACAGGCACTGTTACCGCGAGACTTTCCGAACCGTCTTGAATTTTGCAATTGGATGCTGGAAATGATTAGAAGAAATTGTGACTTTCTGAAGACGATAGAATTCACAGACGAATGTAGTTTTTCTCGGGACAAGATTATTAATTTTCATAATTACCACATATGGGCTGATGAAAACCCTCACGCTATTGTCGAAACTAGCCATCAAGAACAGTTTCCTCTTAACGTGTGGCTCGGAGTTATTGGGGATGATTTAATTGGGCCTCATTTTCTACCTCCAAACTGACAGCGTCATACCAATTTAATTGTCACTATCGCTAATAGCGACCTACTAGATAGATTAGTTCCGTATTTTCGCATTTATGACGATGTATCTCTGTAGTTGTTCGTAAAATAATGTTTTGCTGCTTACTGGTTTATTTTGGGCAAAAAACCCAAGAGACATTTTTTGTTTAGAATGAAACAGGCTATCGGAAATAAATTTTTAAATGGTAAACAAATAATAAGACAAAAAGTTACATTGGAAATAAATTTTAGGGGTTGCGTTTTTCACCCCTTACAACCATGGGGTAAACCAAATAAATTACTGGCTAAGTGTCTTTTTGGTAGTACAAAACGTCAGGTTAATTTCAATATTGTAACTTTTTCAGTGCTTGTGAAAAAAATTGTTATACAAATTTTATGTACCCCCTTTAAGGGGCTGTATCTTAACAAGGGATGCTCCAATGAAGTTTCTTTATATGAAAGATCCTATCTTTTTTTCGATGAGGAATCACCTCCTTAAATGTTTTACACTTATTCAGTTATACCCTGTATAAGCCTATGCTTCAGAGTATGAGTTTGCCCATTCGAGAAATATTTCCAGGTATGACTAGCATGAATGGATTCTGTTGAAATCCAAATTGATGAGATGAGAGAAATGTGTCTTTTTCTAAGTAGTTTCTCAGCCTTCTTTCATTGATTTTTTCAAATACTTTCGATTGGCTCGATGTCAAGGATATAGGACGATAATTGTCCATTTATCCGATTTATGCAATGGTTTGATTATAGCAATTTCAAACTGTTTTGATATCTCACCACTGTTCATAGCTGGGTTGATCATGTGACAAAAATATTTTGCTATAGAGTTCACTGCAGATTCATTCATTTCATTGGTGATATTTGATCCAGGCCACATGCCATTTTATCTTTCAGGTCAAGTATTATATTTGTTATATCTGAAGTATTTCTTGGCTCTATAAACATCGATTGAAAGTTTCCTGTGGTTCTCGTAACTTGGAATCAATTTTTAGTTTTGCCGCCAATTTTCCACCAATACCCGCGAAGTGTTCATTGGAAACTTCTGCCATTTTTCCATCATATGTCAGCTGATCTTTGTTTCTAACCATAAGTTTTGTTATATTCGATTTTTTTCTCATTTTCCTTCTAGGTTGATCCACTACGTCCCATAAATTCTTGTGATTGATATGTTGGTGGCTTCTCGAAATAGTTTTGCATTTTCTGCTACAAAGGAAATGATGAATTGGGGTTGTGTAGGTGTATTGGGGGCGTTCTTGCTCTCAGTTTGCTTACCAGTCAGTTTTTTGGCCACGAGAAGTTATCTAAAACGCCCACCAGTTTCAAATGTATCTTCTTTGTTCAAATATTGGCATCTTCATTGTTTCATTTTCAATTATGAAAACAATCAACCCAACAAGTGATATCAAAGGAAAACAACATACCCGAGTTCAAAGTCCTTAGTGAACGACCCCGCATCATCCTCATGGGAAATGGCTTTCGGTTAAATTTCCTGAATTTTTGGTATGTTGTAGATTTTGACTTTCCTGGCAAAAGTGTACATGGGCACTGAAAAATCCACCACCCAGTTTTCGAGATACAGGGTGTGAAAGATGAAAGATGCTCAGAACGTTTTACAATTCCGATAATTAACAGAACGCCTATTTATTCTGGGAATATCATGCCTCAATGATGTACAATGTCACATTGATCTCGTTTCCATTATACTTTCTCGTTTTGTGCTCTATAATAGGGTGAACAAAAAAAATCCAATTCGATTAATTTAAACCAATATATATATATATATATATATATATATATATATATATATATATATATATATATATTGTTATGATATGGTGAATTGAAATAATATTGTTGTTATTTCGCCCCTCGTTTTGGGCGCCACTTGATAAAGTTTGATAATATAATAAATTTATTTTGTTCTTATTTCGCCCCACTTTTGGGTGCCAATTGTTATGTTTTGGTGAATTGAGAAATATTTGAATTGTTTTGTATATTGAGATAGCTAATTATTTTTGGTATTCTTTGTGAGTCAATTGATATGATACAAATAGATATTTCTGCCCCTGTAATAATAATTGCCAGCGAATGTCACTGTTCTCTCGTCACGCTACCAACAATTATCATTTTTCTCACCACAGCTTAGCTACAGTTGGTACGCCCTTTTATCTCAAAGTGCCGGTTCAAGGCGAAAGAGACACAGCCACTGTTGCTAACTTCAGTTTATCGACTGGTCTTCGGAATGTTATTGATCATTGTAAGAAAATAAACAACAAAATATCATAAAGCAATTATCTCCTTTATTCAGGAAGATTCAAAATACCTGGCCTACGAAAAATAACTTATACTAACTAGGGTGAATCAAACAAATATTCACGGATAATAATTATAGATCAAATCATGAATAGATAAACAGAACCTCACTTTTTCCGTGAGTATGACGTTTTCTGTTATTGTTCGAAATAGGGTGACATAAAGTTCTTCGAATGTGAAATTCGTTATTGGTGAAATAGTTCAGGACCGGAGAAACACTATTGAAGTTTTTATACCTGTTTGGAACTGTTGGTGTTCATATTGTACCATGAATCAGGATGTCTCCTCTCTCCAATTGCTGTCAGGACTGCAATACTATGAATCAGAAACTATATATATGCGGAAATCAGCATTTGGATCCGTGGATATGTTATCATTAAGGTAATATTGGTTTAGTTTACCAAATGATGGGATTATTCCAATTTTCTTTTTGTAAAAATTCTGCGTGGCATCCGCTTGGAAATTTATTTTCGATCTCCTCGAAGCTTTGTTTTTCTATCGCCTAGATACCTCATTTCCTCCTTGTTTCTCCATTTGAATATTTGAATTCTCGCACTGAATTGTTACTTTTCACTGTTTATATTTATATTGCATAATTTATATATACAATTATTTTTCCACTCTTATCATTATTTACAAATTTCAATAATAATTGCTTCTGATACCATCTCCTTGCTATTCTCCCACAATTTCCAATTTTATACCTGACCATCTATTTCCTGATTGGCTATTTTCATAAAGACTTTGCTGTTCTATCATTGGCTACTTTTAGTAAGCTACAATTTCATATACTGTATGTTTCAAATTTATAAATGTGTCGATTACTTTTTATTCATGCAATTTTTGTAAATTTATACTTTTTGTTGTCTTTTGAGCAATTATGGGTTATAATAATTTTGACAGTGTATGAAATTGTTTGTTTTATAGTACTTTGACATTTTTATCTATCCATATTCTACCTAGGCTCACAATATACATAGAATTTCAAAAGTTATTCACAAACAAACTCTTGAAAACATTAACCATCTAGTAATGATTTTTTTTTTGGGTTTTCAGTCTTTTAAAATTTACAACTGGCATAACATAACATAACAATATATATATATCAAACATTCCTCAAAGTTGAGAACTTCGTATAGTGATTCTATGTAAATGGGCCGAGGAAAAATATACAGTCCAAGTGTCTTAGAAAAATGCATTTTTGTTTTCAATGAATACCCTGTATTTCGAGAAAAAATCAGTTAATTTTCTTGAATTTTTTATATAATATACGGTTTTGTTACGCCACTGGCCCCTTATAGAAGGTACTCTCCATCAAGGACAACATCAGTGTTAAGACTGAAAACAGTTGGGGACGTGAATACCTCAACAGCCAAATGTTACGCCACTAGTTTATTATCGAGGGATCACTCCTTCAAAGAAAGGCCAATAAACGCTAAGAAAATCTCGAATGTAGTATCCCTATACTTGATTAATCCTTCTTTGTAAAATTTTTCGTCAAACTAATTACTTTGACGTATAGGGAGCATGAATCACTGGGGAATAATTGAACCGAGATTATTTGTCGAGAGCAGCTTCGAAAAATACCTCTTTCTCTCTATACTTGGGAATGTGGAGGTTCCGATCTCAGAAAGATTGTTCAATAATGCACTTGGAAAGGCATTGGAATATAAAAATATATTTTATAATAAGTACATGGCATTTCCATCAGTTCTTCATTCTGATAGAATGATAACAATAGTCAAGGAACAGTGGAGTTTTTACAATAGGTTAGTTGTTGGCACTCTCAAAGTCAATGGGACTGCATATAAGTAAAAATGCCATCAATAGTCAAAATGACACTGGATAAATGTCATTTGAAAAATATGGGAACAAAAAATATGGGGATACATTTAAAAATATTATGGAAAGTATGAATGATTCAATTTGCCGAAACATAAATCCAGGAAAAATATATGAACTCACTCCAGACCATCAGGTTTAAACAATTATTCACTCGATGTTTGTTTACACGATATCAGTTCAATTGTATTACTATTTCATTTAATTCCGGGAAAGTTATTCATTTACTTTCATATAGCACTGTATATTAGACTTTAGTTGTATTGGTAATGTTTTGTATGAGAGTATGAACTATCGGTTAGAGGTTTCCGTTGTCTTATATCGTTTTTGGAGCATTGATAACATAATATTTATTGATGGTAAATACGGTTCGCCTGTGTATTCACTTTGTGAAGTCATTACTCGTGCAGTTCCGGTTTGACTTGGAATTTCCTTTACTAATAATTTCGCAATTTCACTGTAAAATGAATAGATTTGAGCACTTCTCATCTTTCTTGCACTACATGGTAATCGAATGAAAGTTAAACACCTCTGAGAGGACACGTTACTTGAATGATGTATGATTACCAAATCCATCATTTGTTCGCGTGGTTGCGTTTTTTATATCATCTCCCCCATCCCTGGATCGTTTGCGGGTCAGATTTCCAACATTTGTAGTCTTCTACCTGTCATAATAAATCCAAGTAATCAATGGCTCGTTACTGTAGCCGAAAAATGTATAAAAAACTGAATGATTTATCTGTTTCGTGGTCGTATTGCACTAAGCGAGCTGTCAAAAATATTTCCTCCGTTTACTAAGAAATTCCTTAGATATGAGTAACTAGGAGGTGACGATTTATTAATAGCTCTGTTGTGAAAAAGGGTAACTTTTTATATGCATTCCGGGCAAGCAGGTGTCTATTCCATCTGTAACGTGCCTTTGTTTATTAGTTGGGTCGAATATTTGATTTCAAAATTTATTTTCATTCCAGTGAATTATGTTTTCTGGCCATATTAATAACTTGTCGTTTCTCATGCTTGAAAGTTTTTCTGTACTAATGTGGGTATGCATTTGACCCTATCGTATTAAAAAGGTTTTGATATAATCTGAACCTTTTTTTTTCAAGTATTCTGTTTTTACTCCTTTCACAAAACACGAAAAATATGTTTTACTCTTATAGATAATAATCATAATCAATGAACAGAATTGTGATCCTCACTTTTCATGAACATAATCCTAATAATTCCTAAAGAATTGCCATGCAAACAACATGCAATCACTAAAATAAAGTCTTTTTCTTTCCTGGGGCATACTTCCCAAATTGATTGGGTGCTATTCTCGCATTCTTCAAGTGTGTCGTTTGAATCTTCTGTTGACAGCAAATATATTACGGTCTGGCTGGTCTTCTGGGAATTCTTCACTGGTATGCTGGTGGTCTCCCCGGGTTGAGAGTGATGATTTATGACTGTCGTAGGGTGGTTATTTTGCCCACCCTCTCAGGGTGAGGCTTCCAGTACTGCTTCGGGACGTGGAGGGATAACAATCGATCCGTGTCCCCAGTTATGCAAAAGTTACTACCGCGTTGCATAATATAGTAGGTGTCTTCGGGTTCAGTAGTCACTCCGTATGTTTCGTCACTGGTTCAAATCTTGCGGTTTTTTGTTTCCGAGATGCGGTGTAACAATCCCATTTTGTGAGTTCTTGTGTGGATAGTGTCCGCCTAATTCTGAGTGGACTGGTTGAAAACGAAGCATACTGTGAGCTTTGTAAGTGCTCCCATCTTAAATTAGCAAGTTCCAGAAATCCGCCTCGTATGATGGATTATCAACTGCTAACTTCAGGAGATATCTCTTGGATCGAGACATCTGAGTTCCGATGTACCTCTAGTATCATTTCCCTGTTTGTACTGTTGGTAAGTTTAATCATTATTTTTACTTATTTAATGTTCGTTTTTTAGCCGTGGCGATTTTTTTTTTCAGTTTGAAACAATTTTTTTTTAAATGGGGATTAATAATTATCTTTATTATTTTCCTCGGCGAGTCGATTTTTATACGTTTTCCTATTTGAATTATTCTCGTAACATAACGAGCTTTCCTATGTTCTGTAATCCGTAACAGTATTTTGAACTACCGGTTCTATTTCACTCGGCAATTCTCATTATTAATCGTTATTTTCACGACCCGCAATGGTCCACATTCGTCCCTCAATATTTATTTCGAGTTTCCAGGTAGAATTGGCTTTCAGTGTTTTGGTTCAAGGCAATTCATAATATTGGCGTTTTTCGATTGTCACGGTTCAGTTGATTCACTTTGTTTGTTTCCCGCACTGAAGTTCAATTTCAATTCAGTCTTCCATTTATGTCTCGGTGGACTTCATTATTCGCAGCCGAATGAAGATATTTTTTCTGTTATTTTATTCATTCGACCTTGCTTATGGGGAGTTCTTATTAACTTCAATTCCAAATTTCAGAGTGGTTAGAAAATATGCTTTGGCAAATTCATTTTCGAGGTTATTCCATTCGTGGAGTGTCATTTATTTCTCCCAAAAACACTTAATTAGTACATACTGTATACATTCCCACATTCCAAGGACATCACTTCGAATTTCTTGATTATTGATGCCCACCTGATTTTACCAAAAAATTCCACGGTTGTTCTTGAACAGTGCCGCGCGACTTGGTTTGGTAAGGGTGATTTATTCCAGGAATGCTTTCTTCATTCTCGTTGGACATTTGACTTGGCTTACAATCCTCTCTTCTTTCGGTATTATCCACTGGTTATTTATCTTATGTCTCTCCTTGATTTTGTACCGGAATTTGTTCTGTTTCTACTACGTTTTCTCCATGGGGCTTCTCTTGTGTAAGTTGTCGACTAATTCCGTTCATTTCCATATTTCTATATGCTTTGAGGCGATTGACGTGTGTAATTTAACTTTTGAATATTCCCACTGGTTGGGTTCGAAATTAACGTGCGATGACTTTTTTAAATTAGATCGTCCTTCCTGACTGGCTACGGTCGTGATTCTTTTTACTCCGTTGGTTACTTCCTTTATCACTTCTGTATCTATTTCAAAATCTTCTACTATAATACGTTTTCCCGGTGTTAAAAATTCATTTTCTGCCATACTCATTAATTTCGTATTTTCTGAATTTACTTTACTTTTTGATTTAATTACACATATATCCAATGATCTGGGAGGTTGAAACTTGTCCCTGGACAAATAATTTTCAGCCTTTTGATTTTCGGCTATAGAAAAAGTACTATCTTTGGCGACTGTCATTCCTAGGTGCTTGGAAGTTTCCAACTTCCTGGTGGATGGAGTATCTCCCTTGGGTGATTCATCTCTTCTTCCTAGAGTGTCTTACCATGATTGTGTATATTCTACATCGATCATCTTCACCAAATTCCGTGATGCGTTAGTTGCTGCAATTTCAGTTCTCCCTCAATATGGTTCACTACTTTCTTGACTATTTTCATTTTCAAAACCTTCCATCCCAAGCAGTATATCTTTTATTTTCTGGGCACTTTTGTCCACATCCTGTATACATTTTTCGAACATAATTTTCTTCAGTTTCGCTGTGATACTGCATAGACATCTTGAAATTTCCGTTCCATCTCTCTGTTTTCTTAGGCAAGAAATGTTCGTCCCTAGACGTATACATTCCTACTTGTTGACTGTCATTTCCGCAATCCGTACTGTCGTTCACGATTATCGTTCTCAGATCATCAGTTTCTCCCATTGTTCTGGCAGAAAGGGGGTCATCCTTGGACAAGACTGGCTCTTTCCCTACGACTGTCGTTCAAACTTTTCCGACTGTCACGCATGACTATGTTTCCTAGTGTACAGGGTGTTTCGGTTTTTCCATTTCCCACATTTGACAACTTTCTACCTCCATATTTTTTTTTCTCGTTTGGTAAATAATGTTCATTTTAAATCATTATTTCCCTGTTGCTTGTTTAAACTCTCATTTCTGTTGGTTCCTTCTCTAGGCGACCTACCATGTTTTCCAGTTGAAGTGTTTTTTTCCTAAATGAAGTGTCCCCTCAAAATCACCAATTTTATTTTGCTGGTTTGATAGCTTTTCTCGGTTATCTTTCTTCCCAGACAATTTCCCATATTTCTCAGTTGAAATGGTTTCTTTGAAGTCTAGTGTCTCATTTCATGGCATGCAAATCTGTTTTAAATCACTT
This sequence comes from Gonioctena quinquepunctata, assembly GCA_018342105.1. Classification (NCBI taxonomy): domain Eukaryota; kingdom Metazoa; phylum Arthropoda; class Insecta; order Coleoptera; family Chrysomelidae; genus Gonioctena; species Gonioctena quinquepunctata. Next base: position 28,737 of record JAFIRS010003278.1, on the reverse strand, counting down.
CGCGGATTGATTTGGGCAGGCCCTCCCTCTTCGATCCTAGTTTTCTTCAAAATTCATTTCCATCCAATCTTTCATCATGGTAGTAATGTCCTTCAACCTTTTTTCCACTTCTCCAAACTTATTTTGCAAATTACTATGTTCGTTATCCTCGTTCATTTGATATACATGCTGGATTTCCTCATAAGATTCTATAGTTTCCCCTATTTGATATTTCGCTCCAATCAATTTTCACGTGGTTATTTTGTTAGGAATCTAAACCCACTGTTAGTTCGGTGCTAAGGTGATCATTATCAACGATTAGGAACTCATGTTCAATAACTTTTCCTTCATTCAATTCTATTGGTAAGATAACCGATCCAATATGCTGAGTGAAATTTCATTGTCCGTTCCTGAGGTGATATTGCAAATCATAATTCATTTTCATACCTCTAGCAATACTAATAAGAGCCAATGACACTTGGGCTCTCGTATCTATGGTTATATTCCTCAAAATTCCTGCTACTTCTAAATTAGTTACGTTTTTCTGTTTATCCTCTGCATCGTAGGTTTGCATAATTTTTTCTTGCCCCTTTCTATTCAAATAGTCATTTCTGCTATTTCATTGATTCCTCGATCAGCTTTCCCATGAGGCGTGATGAAGGTGATATTCCATTTAAATTCCGGTTATATCCTGACATTTTTCCATACTTTTTCAACTTATTTTCATTCGCATCAATATTTCCTGTTTGTTTTCTGTCATTCACTCTCCCAAACTTCCGATATCGGTTCCTATCTGAATGGTTGGTAAACCTACGTCCTTGTTCATTCATTCTTCCATGAGATCGAAACCTATTTTCTTGTGAATAGTTAGAAAACCTTTTTCTTTGTTTAATTATTTTTCCATATTTTCGAAATCTGCTTCTATTAGCGTATTTGGAAAACCATTGTCCTGATTCACTGAATATATCATTTCTAAAACTATTTCTATTTGGACAACTAAACGATAAATGTCCTGATTCCTGACAATGAGAACATAAACAATTTTTCTTATAACAATCTTTTTCTGCAGGCCTTTTTCTATTGCAATGGGTACACAATATTGAATTCGCATTGAAATTCCTACAAATCATATTCGTTGGATCTGTAAGTTTCTCAAATAATTCTTCCTTTTTTACTAATTCGATGGCTTCTTTCAAACTGACAGGACTGCCACATGGATTTTTTTCCAACAGGATCTAACAGTTCTATTGCAAATTGCACAAGGGTATCCTATTCATATTTTTGCCTTAATACATTGTCAACTCTATTACTTTCCGTAAGTTTCCGTATTTTCGTTACGCATATTATACTAAACTATTTCCACAAATTCTCTACCCGTTCACTTCTTTTCAAATTAGTCTTTTTCACACTGGCATTATTTGTGAGAAATAATTCTATATTTTTCAAATTATTATCGAAAAAAAAATCAATTTAAATTCTAGTTTGATGGAAAATATCATATGAGCGTTAATATACTCCTAAATCATAACCCGTTCACACATGACACCAAGTGTTGAGTCTGGCCATATACAGGGTGTTATGAATCAAAACCCCACACCTGACACCAAATGTTACATCACTGACCCCTTATAGAAGGTACTCCCCATAAAAAAAAAACACTTAAGACTGGGGACAGTTTGGGAAGTTAATACCCCACATCTGACCAGCCAAATGTTACGCCACTGGACTTTTATCGAGGGATCACTCCTTCAGAAACATGCCAATAAAAGTTGAGGAAATCTCAAATATAGTGTCCCTATACTTGACTTATCCTTCTTTGTGAAGTTGCTCGTCAAAGTAATTACTTCGACGTATAGGGAGCATATACAACCGTCCATGGTTTCTTTGGGTTTCTGTTTATTGTAATAAAAAACTTAGGTATATCCTTCAACAAAATTCTATTAGGTACACAGTGAATATCAAACTAACTCAGTTGTTTATATATATTTATGCAATAAATTATGATTGAATTATTATTATTATTATTAATTACTTGGGAATAATTGAACCGAGATAATTTTCGAGAGCGGCTTCAAGAAACACCCCTTTCTCTCTATACTTGGGGATGTGGAGCGTTTGGATAGAAGCACGTACCGATCTAAAAAAGATTGTAAGATAATGCAATTGGAAAAGCATTAGAAAATACATATATATTTCATAATAAGTATATATATATATATATATATATAAGTAAGTATAGCATTTTTATCAGATCTATATACTGATAAAATGATACAATAGTCAAAGAACAGTTGAGTTTTTACAATAGGTCAGTTATTGGCATTCTCAGAGTCGATGGGACTGCATATAAGTAAAGAAGACATCAATTGTTAAAATGACACTAGATAAATATCATTTGAAAAATATGGGAACGTAAGATATAGGGATACATTTAAAAACATATAAAAAGTATAAATGATTCAATTTGCTCAAACATAAATCCAGAGAAAATATATGAACTTACTCTAGACCATCAGGTTTCAACACTAAGTCACTCGATATTTGTTCACACGATATTAGTTCAATTGTATTACTATTTCATTCAATTCTGCGAAAGTTGTTTATTTACTTTTATATAGCACTGTATATTAGACTTTGGTTGTATTGGTGATGTTTTTCTATGATAGTGTGAACTATCGGTTAGAGGTTTTCGTTGTCTTATCTCGTTCTTGAAGCATTGAGAACATAATATTCATCAATGGTAAATACGGTTTGCCTGTGTATTCACTTCGTGAAGTCATAACTCGTGCAGTTCCGGTTCAACTTGATTGGAATTCTCTTTATTAATAATTTCGCAATTTCACTGTGAGATGATTAGATTTGATCACTTCTCATCTTTCTTGCACTACATGATACTCGAATGAAAGTTGACCACCTCTGAGAGGACATGTTACTTGAACGATGTCCGATTACCGAACCCATCGTTTTTTCGCGTGGTCGCGCTTTTTATATCATCTCCCATATCCCTGGATCGTTCGCGGGTCACATTCCCAATATTTTTCATTTTCTACCCGATGGCTTGTTACTGTAGTCGAAGAATGTATGGATTTTTTATGATTTATCTGTTTCGTTGTCGTTTTGCACTTAGCAAGCTGTCAAAACCTATAATTTATATTTTCTTTGTTTACTAAGAAATTCCTTAGATATGAATAACTGGGAGGTGACAATTTATTAATATCTCTGTTGTGGAAAAGGGTGACTTTTTATATGCGTTCCGGGCAAGCAGGTGTCTATCCCTATTTTTAACGTGCTTCTGTTTATTAGTTGGGTCGAGTATTTGATTTCAAAATTTATTTTCATTCCCAGTGAATTATGTTTTCTGGCCATAGGGTTCATATTTATTGATAACTTGTTGTTTCTCATGCTGGAAAGTTCGTCTTTACTTATGAGGGTATGACAGTTTGAGGAGTCCGATATATTGTCATCAATATCAGCATAGGTCTCCGGACTCGTTTGTCGGCTACATACTTTTTGATGTTCGGATTTTATTGATACCCATATATTCCATCGGAGACAGAAATGTTTTTTTTTCGAACAAATCTACGTAATAAAAACTGCAATATAAAGGAGAAGTTTGAACTAATGTATTAGAAATCGTTTAATCTCATGCAATTTCTTGGATTTTCAAAGTATACGATATGAATTAACTCGTTTCCACCCCACCCCAGAGGTAGAGTTGCCGGTGCGTTTTTTAGCGGTATCCCCTGTAGGCCTTTTCTACTATGTATGGAGAAAATACGGTAAACAAGTTTTCCTGATATTCCGAATGTATTCTCCGATAATTACGTGTTAATGGAAGGAAGAACATCGATTTTCTGCTGCCCATCAACTCGGTATCACGATAAAAAAGTAGAGTTTCGGAAGTCTGTCTCTAATTTGGTCTTATTTCGTAAATAGTCATATTCACAAAAGAAAATATTAGTCACATTTCCAAAAAAAATCACAGGAACTGGTTATCGGAGTGTCTATCATTTTCAGAGGAAACTAGATGAAATGTCTTAGAAAACAATCATCATTTTTCTCAACGTTAGAAAAGTGTTAATAAGAAAATTTTCATTGTTCTATGATTTGAATACCAATATCATCTGGAGCTCTTCTGTGAGCAGCATGGAAATGAAACCAAAAAGACACGTCGAAGGAAAATTAACATCACGCTGGTATCTTGCATATCCCAAGAACCACAAAACACTCGCAACATGTGCACCAGTTCCTGATGTTTTTGAACCAGATTTGCAGGTACAGTAATAACCCATAATGGGAGGATCGTCGTCATTTAATTCTGAGTTGTAGGAAATTCATAACATATATTTTGTTGCATTTCGAATCCAAGAAAATGTCTGGAATCTTATGAGGCTTTCTTGTTCCAAAACATCCAATTCCAATATATTTTCTTCTTGCCTCTGTAGTTTGTCCTGGATATTAGGTGGAGGTGATACACCCCAATAGTCAGTTCCTTCAAATACTCCATCGTCAGGCGCAGAAAAATTCGAACATGGGTGTGGTCCAATTGCACCCATCGACCAATCCAATTTTGTAAGTTTTCAGCTTCAATTTTGGCTTGAATAACATTAACTTCATTAAAGCGCTCTAATATTGGTCTAGTAAACTGAATATCGGTCCCTGGCATTGTAATCAGTCGATAAAATCGATTTATCAAAGCACCAGCTATGCGATATAAGTCACCCAAGTTCACAACATGTGTTGTGGACATTGTCCCTTCAAATAATTTGAAAATTGATTTGAAATGTCCATTTCTGGATTCCACTATCCACTTGTTTTGGTAATTAACCTGGAACTATTCACTTCCTTGGTAGTGAATTGTCTTTGACCTCGTTCCAGAAATGAGACTATATGGTAATTAATACCGAATTGTTGACATAATGGTGTCGAGTCGCGATAACCCCTGTCCACTATGAAAATATCCCAATTCTGAAACCAGGTCCCAGTACCTTCGATGTCCCTCTCGTACTCTTGGTTCAATATAGTGGCATCACTATTTTCAACCTCTGAGAAATAGGGTCCTTGAATGGCCAGGATATATCCGTTTCACCATATGGTCTTTTTTATGAAAACAATAGGATTTCCTGAGAATTCTGGAATTACTATTTTTTCGATTTTACTATAAGAACAATCAATATCAGCTATTGCTTCTGGTTGGTTAGGGTTAGAGTTATAGAGTTCATTGACAAATTCTGTGACGTGTCTTGTGATATAGATTGCTCTCGATATAGCATTAAAGCCCAAATTGTTTGGTACAATTCTTTGTGTCAAGGAAATCCTGACGTTAGAAATATTGAGACTGGTGTCCTGACGCAATTTCACGAGAAACGTTAACAAATGTTTTCTGGTAATGTACCTCACATGTACTCGCAAAAAGTGAGTTCGATTTCGAAAAATGACTTTTTAAAAAACAATTTTATTTCAGAAGGAACTTTTAGTACATGAAATACAAGTTAATTGTTCAAAGTCTACTAGTGAAAAGCTCGAGGGAATGCCTTCCTCTTGGTTTTATTGAAGTCGGTGAGGTGTCTAATTCCTGCTGACTCCTGCTGGAATCGTGGAATCCTGTATAACGGCTCTTCCCATAACTCCTCCGCCCTTAGAGTGAAATCCTGGGGGTTGTAACAGGATTTGGAGATGTGCTTCTGGGGATCTCTTGAAGTTCTGTGCCGTTTTGTGGCTGTCTTCTTTTCTTGATCCTTTTTAGATAAAAGTGGGCTGGAACGTACACCATTACAATAAAAATGAAAATATAGATAATAATAGTCCAGACACTAATGTTGTTGAAGTGAACCGGGTCCTCTAAAAGTCCGTCAAGTTTTTTATGTTGCACTTCTAAAGAGGTTTTGATGTGTTTCACTTCATCTAGGTTGATTCCGTTCAATTGCAGAGTCCGCACTTTTGTTTGGCTATTATCAGTTCTGGTGAAATGATGATCCATTTGCTTCGTTCGATCTTCTGTATTTTCAATTGGCTAATTTCGGTTGGAATAGGCTTGCAGTTGGAAACACTGTTGGAAAATCTCAATAATTGTACTTCGCAGGGGGCATCTTCCTTCAATTGGATCGGGGTAGTTTCATGGCAAAGAAATTCTTTGGGTTGGATTTCTTGGCATTCAGAGTGGAGTGGCATGTAATTTTGCTCATTGAGGATGAGGAATTCTGATTGTGGTAAAATAGTTCGGAATGTTTTTTCTCGCAGGATTGGTAAGGGATGAAGGTGGAAATAGTCGTAGCTTTCTTTTTCCACAATTGGTACTTCAATGACAAATATTGTTTGATTTCCCTTCGAAAAACTTTTGATTTCTATAATTTTCTCGAAATTGAGTTTATTTTTCAATTTTGGTTCAGAAGGTAGTTCCGATAAGCGGTAACTTACTGATTTGACTTCTTTGAGCAGTTCATTTGGTTCAACTATAAAATTGTGAAGTATGTTGAGTTTGGAAAAAGTGATGGCAATTTCAATTTTTTCAAGTATATCGGACATCGTTTGAAAGGCTACAATTATTTGATTTATCAAAATATGTATCAGAAAATAGTGATATGTTTCCATATTTTGGAGTTCTTTTGATTTCAGTATTTCTTCGAGCTGTATGAGTTGGAGAGCTAATTGGTTGTGAGCAAGAGTTTGGGTGGTTTTATTGAAAATATCCATAGAATTCTGAAGAAGCGTTATTTGCTCATTTACTATATTTTTAATCTTGAATTGATTATTTGAGAGTCTATTGATTGCTTCACTATACTTCTCAGCATCTTCCTCATCAAGATTTCCAGTGATTGTTTTAATGATAGATCCAAAACCATTTATGAGGCCACGTTTCGGTCGGGGCTGATTATTTGCAGGGTTCAGCTGATTTATTTGAAGTGATATGTTCTGAACATTATTCTCCAGTAGAGTTATTAAATTATTGAAATTCTTCGACAATATTGGTAATATCGAATATTTGAACAAAAGACCAATAATCAATTTTATTTTGGGCATTGCCAAGTTTGAGAGTAAGTAAACCAGGGTTTTTGGAAAGGTCATGGAATTTAGGGTAGGTCAGTTGACTACTTGCATAGAGTAGAGTAGAGTAGAGTAGAGTATATTTATTTAACTACATTACAAATACATGTTTGTAGCACGTCATAAAAAAGCGACAATACTGTAGAGCAAAAAATTGTTAAAATATAAAATATTGTTAAAATATAAAATATAACACATTATTAAAATAATACTAGTACATCACGTATAGTGTAAAAATATTGTAAATTATTGTAAAAGTGTGGCAAATAGATAAAAAAAAAAACATAGAAAGTGAACATAAGAATGGAAATTAGGCGAGACGAATTCTATTCCCTACAAAGTCTGAAATGTCCAATGTATTCCTCTGTGGAATAAAAGCAATGTGTCAAAAATAATTTTTTTATCCTTATTTTGAATAAGTTTAAACTTAATGATTTCAATTCTGGTGGTAGTATATTGTAGAGATAATAATTCAGTGAATTTCTCTTGGATTTGGTTAGGCGGAACCTGTTTGGTCTCAGGTTATCTGCTTGTCTAGTACCATAGCTGTGTATATCAGATTGCTTAGTGATCATCGAGGAGTTTTTGTGAATCTCTATCAGAACTTGAAAAATATACAAACACGGCAAGGGCATTATTCTGTGCTTAATAAACAAAGGTTGGCAGTGTTCCAGATAGCTTACACTGGATAAGATCCTGACAGCTTTTTTCTGTGAACGAAAAATTGAGAGAGAATCAGGCGAACCACCCCAAAGAATAGTAGCGTAACTGATGTGCGAATGAAATAACGAAAAATATGTTGTTCTGAGTGCATTAAAATTGGTTACAGTTTGAAGTTGTCTTAGGACAAACAGAGCACTGCTGAGTTTACTTTTCAATTTGGTGATATGAGGTTTCCATGATAGATCACTATCCAGAGTTACTCCTAGTAAATTTGCAGAATGAGTTTCTGTGGCATTCGTGGACGAAAGATAAAGAGATTGCGATTTATCGTTGTTCAGTTTGAGTTTATTGGCTGGGAACCAATTTTCAGATTTATTAGCTAATTCTTCATGAGTTCTGTACAGCTCCGATCTCAGTTTTCCAGAATAAAGGAATGTCGTATCATCTGCAAATGAAATAGTTTTCACTGGAACCATATAGTTACTTAGGTCGTTTGTGTATATTATGAATAACAACGGTCCTAATATAGACCCTTGAGGGACACCATGCTCATTATGTTTGAAATCAGATAGGGAATTTCCAATACTTACCGCTTGAAAGCGGTTTTTCAGATAGGATTGTATCAGATTGAGTGGTACTCCCCTAATGCCATAATAATGTAATTTATCAAGTAATATATCATGTGATACGCAATCAAATGCCTTGGAAAGGTCACACAGGGTGATAGCAGCTTGCATTCCATCCTCCAAGGTAGATATTATATCATTCACGACTTTCAAGACAGCGAGAGCATAGAGCGATTGGGTCGAAAACCATATTGAGTGTTGCTAAAAAATTATTTGACTCAAAATAGCACCTCAATCGTTTATTCAAGATTTTTCTATTATTTTCGCAAAGACTGAGATGATGGAAATAGGACGGTAATTGTTGATATTATTCCTATCACCTTTTTTAAACAACGGTGTTATTTTGGAAATTTTAAAGCAATCAGGAAATATTCCTGATATGAAGATGGAGTTTATTAGATCAGTAAGTGGAACTAAAATAATGTCGCTAGTATCTGCTATAATTTGAGAGTTGAGTTCATGTATATCAAGACTTTTAGATTTCTTCAGAGATTTTATGGCATCCGATACTTCTTGAGGTGTTACCGGCGACAAAAAAAGACCCACAAGGGGCTGGAAAATTCTTGAAATTTAAAAGTTCACTGGACGATACAAGTGGTAAGGAATTTATTATATCAACAGCAATGTTGACAAAAAAAAATCATTGAAATCATCAGAAGTAAGATCGGGAACCGAATTGACACGGTAAAAATTATTTCTTTCAAAGTTTATTATCTGCCAGCATGCTTTCGATTTGTTTACGGCTGAAATAATATATCGATCATAAGCTGCCTTTTTTGCTTTCTTCAACGAACAGTTGTATATCGTTTTGAATTGAATGTAATTATTAACGTCAGTTGTTTTTTTAGTTACATCAGCTTTAAGTTTCAGAGCTGATAACGCATCTCTCATAGATTTAAGACTTTCATCAAACCACTTAACTGGAATGATTTTTTTATTTGTAGAATATTTCCTTAATGGGCAGTATTTCTTTACCGCATCATTGTAGGTTTTACCAAAATTTGCCAAGTACTCAACATTTCCACTGGATTCAAAAATTGTCCAATCAACAGAAGCTAGAGCGTTTTTTATATTTGAAATGGATTTTTTACTGAAAGACCTCTTGTAGAAAAAGTTTGAATTTACAACTTCTTTCTCCTGAATACTTATAAACTGGCCGCGGTGGTCGGAAAGGCAAGGTTCTATAACTCCACTTTCAAACAAGGATTCACAAATATTTGTTATTATATTGTTTAAACAAGTAGATGATGTAGCTGTGATTCTTGTGTAATCACTTATGGTAGCTGACAAACCAAAAGACATTAGAATACAATTCAGATCATTCAACTCTTTAGAGTTAACCTTGAAATTTATATTAAAATCGCCTACTATTATTATTCTTGTTTCAGCTGAAATAATATCACTTAGAACACTCTCTATGTTTTCGAAAAATACACCAATATTACCCTTGCCGGACCTATACAAAGTCAAGATAGTAAGTTTCTCTTCGGTAACTCGATTGCACAGAACTCGCATGACTGTTCTATATTGAATTTATTAACATTTAGTACTTTAAAAGTAATATCAATTTTCGCAAATATTGCGGTTCCTCCGTGGATCATATTGCTTCTTGAAAAGGAAGCAGCACAGATATAACCATTTAAATTTATACTGCGAAGATTAGTTTCATTCAGCCAGTGTTCACTTATGCAACAAATATCAAAGTTTTGCCCCTCTAGAAATACATCAAACATTTCAACCTTGTTAGCTAAACATTGAGCATTAATATGAAATATACTAAATATACTTGCCCCACCTTTACATTGAGGAAGTGAACTTTTGTAATTTTCGTCAACTGGTGCATCGTTATTGTTCAATTTGGAAACTACGTTGTTTGGCTCGACCTGGCGTTCTTCAGAAAATTTTCCCTGAACTGGAATCTGCGAACTTCAGCACCTTTCGGCCAAATAGAAGGGTCATAGGCGACTTTCAGCTTATCTAGAGGAAGGATACTTTGTATGTAGAAACTTGATCATTTCTGTGCCATTCCTCACAGGTGATGTCGATTTCGGGTGCAGATTTCTTAAGTAATTTCAAAATGTCATCGGCAGTTACTTCATGTCCAATGCGAGATACATGTAAATATCCTCTTCTTGGAACTACTGTGACATTAGAGTCATTGTTGCTTCCGATGATCGATTTAGTCTGATATCTTCTTTTAAATGGGGGATTCCGTTGGTGATTCACGTTGTAGGTATCGTCTGTGTTCACCGAAAACAAACCCGAGTTTTCCGGTTTTTGTTGTGGTTTATCGACAACTGTTTTTACAACGTCGCTAAATGTTTTGTGGCTCTTCTTATCTTCTGGCTTTTTATTATCTGGGTCGGGACCAGAGTTGTTTTTTACGTTAATAGGTGAACTCGAACTGGCACTACAGGAAGGCGTAGCAGATTTCTCAACAATATTAAAATTATTATATTGTTTTAGCAGAAGTATGAGATCTTCTTGCTCTTGTGTGCGCTTCTCCAAATGAAAGGCGAGTTTGCTAATTGAACTTAGATCACTTCTTGCTCTCTCCAATTCTTTAACGTTATTGTCACATGATGCACAGATTAGGTTATTTTGACAATCGTTGAACTTTTCTACGGCACTGTTCCGATTGTTGATATTAAAAAGTTTATTCACGTAATTCACTAGCTGAATGTTTGTCACCGACGAAGGTGCTTTCAAAGTAAGGATTATATCGATCAATTCATTTTTTTTAGCTTATTCAGCTCAGTCGTTAACACTTGGACTACACTAGATTCCGCCATGTTCACTCCACGACGAAGCACCTGTAACAAGAGAGAGTTTTCTCAACTCTTTGATGTGCACTATTCCTTTTTCATTCATTTTTTAGTTTACTAGTGATTTCGACACGATTCATTTCTAAATTTTTTGTGATTTCGTATGGGCCAAGAAATTTATTATTTTTCTTATTACGGTTTTGGGAATTCTGTTTGAAAACTGTTTTTCCTAGTTGAAAATCTTCGTAACTGTCACCTTCTGTGTTGTGTTTTTCTACTAATTTTTCTTTTGTCTTGTCTAGTTTTTCATGAACTTTCTGATATACATGTTCTAGTTTTTTCTTGTGGTTTTTTCGCATAGTCGTTGAAAAATGTGTTAGGTAGAAAAAATTCGTTTGGATTCCTGGAGTTTGTGTGTCCGAATGTCAGTTCGAATGGGGTATAATTGGTTGAGCTATGGATTGAGTTATTAAAGCCTATGATTGCATACTCCACTAAATTCTCGGTTTCATCGGGATTGGTTTCTTGTAATATTCTGAGATGTTCTATTATGGTAGAGTGAAATCGTTCCGCGATGCTATTTGATTCGTGATGTGCGGGGGTGATGAAATGAATTCTAATTTGGTGTAAATTCAAAATTTCTTCTACGGTTTCATTTTTGAATTCTGTTCCGTGATCAATAACTGATTTTTCTGGAATTCCGAGAGCTGAAAAATACTTAATGAGACCTTGACTTATATGAATGGCTGTTTTTCCTTGTATTTGGTAGGCTTGCGCAAATTTTGTGAATGAATCAACAAGAGTCAAGTATATTTCTTTGTCATAAAAGAAAAGATCTACGTGAATGATTTGAAACGGTTTTGAAGCGGTTTCCGTTAACATGAGTGGTGAATATGGTGTTTTCCTGGCGTACTTAGTACGCTGACAGATTTCACAAGAGTTGATATATTCTGGGATTGATTTTTTCATACCTATCCAATAATAGTTGCGTTTGAGTATTTCTGAAGTTTCACCGATACCACGATGATTTGTCTTACTTTCGTGATGGTTTTTCATAAGGAGAATTTGTTCGTCTTTATCTGTGATGGTATTTACTCGTTCTGTACATTTTATCAATTTTGGTCCGTTTTGTGAAAAATGTTGAATGTATGTTTTATTGAAGCTATTGTAAAAATGAACAGTGTGAAAATACATACAATACGTTTTATCAGAAGTGGTGTAGTCTCTCAGAAATTCAATTATGAGATCTTCGTTATTATTTTCCGGAATTTCGAGGGTGATTATTTTATGGTGTAAGTAGTTTTCAGAGTTAATTTTCAATCTATGATAAGGTTGAGGAAAAACCAAAATTTGATTGACCTTATCATTGATGATTTCATCTAAAATTTTTATTCCGTTATTCGTCGTTTCGTTGATAGTGGAATATTGGGTCGATGACCTAGTGTCATTAGTTTCGATATTGTTCCGAAGTTTGATTTGTACATCTGAAATGATCTTTATCGTTTTTTCAGGTTTGTTTATGTTTTGTGACGTTGTTGGTCTGTCGCTGAAATAGTATTTTCTATGGGTTTATCAATTTCTCGTGATGTCGTGGGATATTTGTTTTGAACTGGGTGTTCAGCAAGCTGTCGGAGGTAATCTAGGGTTTATTGAACGATATCTCCGGGGTTGTTAATGACTGATTCAGTTTCTAAGGCATTTATGGTAATTCGAGACGGGGCATCCACGTTCGTATTTGATGTTTTTTTCTCTCGATTCACGGGTAGTTTGACTACTTTTGATGTTCTTGGGGAAACCAACAAATTGTAGTTTGCTATTTCGAAACAATTGTTTGCTTTTTCTACCTTCTCGCATTCGTAAATAATAGGAATTTCGACAAACGGATTTGGTACCCATATTTAGCGAAGCATTGAGCTGATAAAGCAGATCAATACCAATCAGTCCATCGTATTTTTCACTGAACTTAAATAAATGAAATTTATGTACGCCACTAACTCTTAAAATTTTGAAAATTGGGATATTTATAACTTCATTGTGATAGCTCATGCCATGGGCAGTTTGTATATTGAAATCTTCATTGAGAATAAATTGGGTATAAAATTTCCTAGCTGAGTTTGGATTCATCAGACTTTTGGTACTCCCTGTATCAATCAAAAAATTTGCATTCAGTTCAGGAATAAAAATGTGTGGTAAATTTGCTTTTATATTCATAAGATTCAAGTTGATTATGTTGGGATCGTGTGAAGTCTCTGTCAAGTGAAAATTTGTATGAGCGGAATTTGATATCTGCGAATCGTGTTCATAGTATTGTTGTGAGTACGGTAGGTCAGGATATTGTTCGAGTTCATCATTTACATTATAAGGCTGATAATTGTTTTCTTGGAAATGAGCTGTTTCTTCATTTGTTAGATATTCAGTGTTCGTAGAATTTTCTGAATATTCGAAATTGTTTGGATCAAATTGATTTTCGGGTCGATTGACATCTTGTAAAAATAATTCGGTTGAAGTCCATGTTTCTCGAGGTTGCATTCGGGTGTTACCGGACGAAGTGTCCATGGGTTCAGGCTTATTTTGATTTATTGATTGTGGTTGGTTTTGGTATTGATTGGGTCTTGATAGAAAGTATGGATGTTTTTGGGTCGAGAAATTATTTGGTCTGAATTATGTCTGATGGGGTATTGTTGGCCATTGAAAGTTGTTTTGAAAATGTGACTTCTGAAAATTATTTTGAAAGGGTGGTCTCTGGGGATTATTTTGGAAGGATGGCCTTTGATGATTATTCTGAAATGGTGGTCTCTGAAAATTTGATTGTTGGAAGTTGTTTTGGAAATTGGTCTGATTATTTTGATATGTGGAGGTGAATCTGGGTATATTGAATGGTTGTATCTGATGATTGGTTTCTGGATTGACTGGTGTCACTCTTTGCAATGGTTTGAATGAGTTCTGTGAATTCAAGGAAATTCCTCTATGTTGACAATAGAGGAAATTTTCTTCCTCTATTACAAGAGACATGGCTTTTTCTAAACTATCGGGATTTCTTAGTCGCACATTATTTTGGAGTTGACCACTTAAACCTCTAATAAATGTTTTCAGAGCTAAATCACTGTAATTTTTGAGCCTAATGTTTACTTCAGCTGCGTTCAAACCTGATGAATTTAATTTTGATATAATGAGGCTTCTTGCGTCCTGGCAACGCATACCAAAAAGCTTAATTTTTGAATGGAAATAAAGCAATCAAATCTTGTATCAAACAATCAATATTTCTCTGATATCCGAAACTGAGTTCAATAGCATTTTCAATTTCTTCCCAAGTTTTTAATTTTATTCGTGAACCAATGAGGCTGAGAGCCCTGCCAGTTAGCTTGCCAATGATGGCTCGCAAAATGTATGTATTGATTTGAGGATGAGCTTGATCATAAAAAGTTGTCATTAAATTCTCGCAACTGTCCAAAAAATTACCTAATGTATTTGGGTTTCCTTCATAACTTGGAATCACGTCAACATACAATTTCAAAAGTTGATAATCTACTGGGCGTGCCATATTGATAGGGTCAACTGAATTTCCGGTAGTTAGCGAGTTTTGAAATAAATCGACTAAATTATTTATATCGGTTTCTGACATAAAAATGGATTCAAAACAAAATTCTTGGAATCCGTGAAAAATAAAATAAATCAAAGTATTATGTGGAAATAGCAAATATACGACTACAAATAAAATAGGAAAAATGCACTGAAGAAGAGCAAAAATAACTCACAGTAATATGATGATTTTCATTGCTTTTTCTTATTCTACTCCAATGGGATTTGGGCGAGTCCGTCCCTGGTTCTTGGAATTCTCAAAATTATGGCTGGTTTTGGCGATTTGGTCCTCTACCAGGTTTCTGGAACTTGGTCGATGTTGTTCTCGGTCGCAGAATACTTCTGAATTGTCTTCTCTGGTCACTTTCACAAAATGTCTGTTTTCGTCCACAAACTGTAGAAACAGACCGGTTCAACGCGATTTTTGTCGTCAAAAATAAGTTCGATTCCGGAAAATGACTTTTTAAAAAACCATTATATTTCAGAAGGAACTTTTAGTACATGAAATACCAGTTAATTGTTCAAAGTCTAGTAGTAAAAAGTTCGAGAGAAATCCTTCCTCTTGGTTTTATTGAAGTCGGTGAGGTGTCTAATTCCTGCTGACTCCTGCTGGAATCGTATGATCCTGTATAACGGCTCTTCCCATAACTCGCACAATAGGATTACAAAATTCATATAATTCGTTGAACTGCACTTCACCCAATGAAGTAAGAGATATGAATTCTTCATTGGAAAAAGAATTGGTGTCCTCAAAATCTCTGAATGTGTATTTTGTGCCGCCTTCCTCAGACCTTCCATGAATTGTTGGAGCTGCAGTCCTTTCAGAATATATGGTCTGTTGACGTACCTTGAGCCTGCATGTAGAACATCTGAAAGGTATCCATTTTCATTCAGGTGATGAGGGCATACCCTCACATTATCAGGCACGAAAATATCGATCGATACATTGAAATTCACTCCACACTCTGTAGATACCCGTTGTATCTTATGTCGAGAATAACATATGAAACAAGAATTGCTCGAAGTTTGAGTAAATACATTTAATCTGAGACAACCTGGGTCATTTTCTAAGGCTTGAATTTCATTTTGAATTGACAAATTACAGTTGAAACCAAACCTTGTGTTGGCAGTGATGTCTTCTTGAGGTATTCCTGCTAGATTTCGCCTAGCAACAGCCAACTCCTGAACAGGAATATTATTGTCTTCAAAAATTCGACATATTTGTTTGCAGGGAAATTGTGTCACACACGTAGTAAATGGTTCTATTAGGAATCGGCATAATGAAAAAATGAAGAACTGATAGCCCGACTAGAACGATTCAGACGTTTCTAATGAAAAAACTCTTTCAAACACCTATCAATCGATTAAAACTGACAGTTCTGACATGTAAACATTGAAAAATGATTTTGTTTCCAGAGCCTCCTTCGATATATGACGAAAGAAGTACTCCTTGCGAAAAGTGTACTCTAGACATTTAACACCTAATCAAAATCATTCGAACGGTGGAAACCACTGCTGAAGTGATAATTTTTCTTTCGTAAGTTTCTCGACTCCATGTTTCCAAAAAAAAACAGTACACTGAACTAGGAGAATGCAAGGTTGTCATCCACTGATCAATCTTCCAAAATCAATCTTTTACGAAGTGATATATATTCTCCATTCACACAGAAGCTTTCTATATAACTTCAATAATTATCACTATTATAAATTATTCATGAAGCACGAACATTTCACACAATGTTTCATTTTCTAGAAAAAGTGTTTTCTACAAACTTTTATTCATTCGATTTTGTCTGTCTGTCCAATCGACTTGAATTTGGCAGGTCTCCATCATTCCGGTGACAATGCATTATGACATTTTCATATGAAAAACAAGATGGCGGCCAAAATGGTGAGGAATTTATGGCGTGATTCCAATCAAAATGGATATTTGGGGTCGGAAATCATGCTTTTCTTGTCCAAATTAGAAAATTCACAATGGCGTCTTCAAAATGGCGGACGAGTTTTGTGAATTATGATTCGATTCTATTCAAAATTGCTATGTAAGAATTCTTGGGGTCAGAAATCATAACTGTTTTGTCAAATATAATAAGAAAATCAATAAAAAATAAATGAAAATATTTTTGAAGACAAGATTAAATTGCACTACAAAGGAAAAAATTATTTCTTCAGAGGTATCACGCTATTCTGATGGTAACAGATTCAAAAGCTTGCCGCGCAATGTTTTCAGTTTGAATACAAATTTGAATTCTTCAGCGACAAGTTTTTGAATCTATTACTCGCAGAATAATGTGACACCCAAAAAGACTTTTTTTTCTTTTTAGCGCATTTCAATAAAAGCTTATTTTTAAAAGTTTTTTGATTTATATTTATTCATTCTTTTTGTGTAAAATATATTGAAATATATTTCAAAATTAGTTTATTGAATAAATATTCACAAAACGTAGATATTTTTCTATCGCGGACTTTCTTGTAGAATTTTGGGAGGTATAATACCCCCACCATTCAAATTGGATTAGCTTTCAAACAATGGGAAATTAGTTCCAATCTTGAGAGGGTTATTACTTCTTCTTCTCAGTTTCTTTGGGAAAAGGGCTTTCAATTGGAGGACATTTCATTGACCATATATAAGGTATTGCATTTTTGGAATAGATACCGCACTAATCTACAACGAATATTTTTCAACAGGAAAAATTGCTTGGAAATAGGTCTCTCCTAGAGTATATGGGTATTAATAGAATCCGAACATTCAAAAGTATGTAGCCGACAAACGAGTTCGGAGACCTATGCTGATATTGATAACAATATATCAAACTCCTCAAACCGTACATTATATAAAAAATTCTAGGAAATTACCCGATTTTTTCTCGAAATACAGGGTATTCATTGAAAAAAAAACGCATTTTTTTAAGAAACTTGGACTGTATCTTTTTACTCACCCTGTATCCATAGAATTACTATACGACGTTCTCAACATTGAAGGATCTTTGAAAAATATATATATATATATATATATATATATATATATATATATATATATATGACATGCTCTCCCCTATCCGAACTAAAAAACGAGGGGTTAACGTATCACTATTTTCGAACCACCCTGTGTAAAAAAAAATTATGTCAATTAACTTCGATCCAGATTGGTGGGGTTCATCCAGGATAAATTAAATCTTCAATTTCCATCAGAGAACTCACACTGGTTGGTTCAAAATTAATCGAATTGTTTTTTTTTTGTTCACTTTGTTATAGAGTACAAAACGAAAAAGTATAATGGAAACGAGATCAACGTGACAATGTACACCATTGAGGCATGGTATTCCCAGAATAAATAGGCGTTTTGTGAATTATCGCATTTGTAAAGAGTTCTGAGCAGAAAGCTTCACTTTTCATGTGTCACACCCTATATCTCGAAAACTAGTCGGTGGATTTTCTAGTGCTCATGAACACTTCTACCGAAAAAGTCAGAATCTACAACATACCAAATTTAACCGATAGCCATTTTCCATAAGGATGGTGCGGGGTCGTTTTCTCCACAAAATACTAATGAATATATCTGATTTGAATTTTATTGAGTCAGTGTATCATCGAATCTATCAAATCACATCGCATCAAGTCACGAATGATCCCTTTGGAATCATTCAGCATTCAGACAAATAAGCACCATAAGTGGAATTTGCACATCAACTGGCTATCTTCAACATCAAAATCAACTGAGTCTACTACTACTCGCATCAAATTCCCACCCCGTGTCCACCAAGCACAAAGTTGCTAATTTCAGTCATTACTCCTAATTACATACAATTTACATATTATCAAACTATTTCTTCTACTATCTTCTTCGAAGCAGTAGGAATATCTTAAGGTATTCATCATCAACGAGATCTAATTGCACAAAATTTGCATATCATCAAATTCACATTTTTCCCCCTATTTATCTCAAAACACTCATTCAATCCATACCAGAACCATAAACTGTTTCAGCACTCTTTCAAAACGCACAGTTCTTCAATAGAAGTTCCAGGAAAACCTACTGTCCAATAAAATCCAAGTATCACAAATTTTTATATTATCAATGACACTTTAATACTAGATTCATTAAATACAGTAATATCAGTCAAGCAGCAGTCATATTTCAACCCCAAAATGCAAGTTAAGTATTCGGAACTGAAAATTAACTTTTTAAAAAACACAAGTTTGGAAAACTGAGCAAACACACAGCTTGGTGTCTCTATGTGAACTGATTTATTTTCATCATTCAAATACATTGGAAAGAAGCACACCTGCTTATCTTAAAAGTAACATTCAGCAGTTTATACATTCTGCGCTACAAATAAACAGATATGATTCATCTTAAATATTGTTCCTATAACTCCTCCATCCCTAGAGATAAAATCGTGGGGTGAGCACAGGATTTTGGATCATCGAGGTTTCTTGAGAGTTCAATGGTTCCTCTGATGATTTTTTAAAATATCTTTTAAAGTACACATGATACAGAGCATATAGTACAGATACAATAATTAATATATAGATTAATACAGTCCAAACACTTATTCTATGAGTAAGTACTGGAAAGTCTGGAATAGAGTCAACTCTTTGATTTTGTATTTCTAAAGCACTTTGAACATTTTTTATATCGTCTTAATTAATAGAATCAATTTTCAAAGGTTTCAACTTAATTTGAGGGTCAATACTTGGGTATTTTCTTATTTCTAAATTCGGAAGTTCAACAAATTTGAATCTTTCATTGAAGTCATGATAGCTTCGTAAGGTAATGTCTTCAATTATCACTTCACATTTTGAATTGAGTTTTAAAACAATTGTCCCGTGAAGTAAAATATTGTCTTTATTCGTACCACATTTTTGGATAGCCACAATATTTCTGGGTGTTGAAATAATCCAATAATTTTTCTCGATTTTTTGGATTTTGACGTTTTCGATCTTGACTGGGATCTGCTGACAATTCGTAATTTTTCTGATGAGTTTCAACAGTTGAATTTCACAGGGAAGTCCTTGTTCTCGTAGTTTCATGGGATTGGTCTCATGGCAAATATATTCTTCAGAAGTAATCTCTTGACATTTCGTTTCGAGAAACATATAATTTTCTTCATCAAGGATAAGGTATTTTGATTGAGGTGAGATGATTTTAAAGGATTCCTCTGTAGGTATTGTTAAGGAATATAGGTGGAAGTAATTATAACTTTCATTTTCCACAATTGGTATTTCTATGATAAAAATTATTTTATTTCCCTTACTATAACTTTTGATTTCCATTATTTTTTCAAAAAGAAGAATATTTTCAACTTTTGGTTCGAATGGTATTTTATTATTATTTGTTAATTGACTAACAATTATTTTTAATTCTTGCAAAATTTCATTTGGTTCGGCAATGGAATTATGAAAGGTATTTAGTTTCGAAAAAGTAATTGCGATTTCGATTCTTTCTAAAATATCGTGAATTATTTGAAAAGCTGTGGTCATCTGAGAAATCATTAGTTGAATGAGAAAATATTCATAAGTTTTCCATTCCAGTGAGTGTATTTTTTATAAGGTGAAATAATCTATATTTTTTCATACAGTCTTACTATGTATTTTCTTCCAACAGTTGTGGATTTGAAGATAATCAATTCTTCAATAATTGAAGAGAGGGTGGGAGCTTTTGAACAAAGACGAATATCATCATTACCCATCGGTAAAGCTCTCAACATAATTTGTATGGCGATTTGTATAACCCGATATGGGAGATCTATTCTAATGACATAACGTGATGATAATGATACTTTATTCAAATCATGGTTGTCAAAAAGTATTTCAGATGAATTCGATGCGGACAGTGTCAGTTGCATAAATGCTTCAGATTTCAAATATACAATAACATATTTGGGTCAGAGTCCACAAGTAGCAGGGGGTTCAAGAACTCGACCTCTAGTAGAATTCAACTTCATTGAATGATAATATTGTTTAAATGTAAATAGTTAGGATATAGTGATTTTATGTTGAATATAGATATTTCTCCATTAAAAAATAACATTCAGTGTAGAAGTAATATATTTGGAGCATCACATTTTTCTCATGTGAGTAAAATTATTTGAATATCAATGGAATATATTAACAATTCTTTTTTTCGTTTCAGTTTTCAATATGTGGATGCATTACTCGAGTCAATGTTGGACGGAAGCCGTGAACATCAATACAGCCATCGAGAGATTGAACTCCTACTTGAATGCTTCGAGTCAAGATGTCCTCTATGCTACAGTCTATGATTTGAATGTTTGCTTCGATGAAGATGAAATCCAAAGATGTGCACATTTATCCGAGAAGTATGTCAAGGGTACAATACTTTGTGAGGAATTCAGTCAAGGAGCCTTGAACTCGCAACAATTCTGTGAAGAAATGATCAAATTGGATCTGGAAGGATTTCTCCACACCCTTTTACCATTTCTACCTGATGACATCATCGAGAAATATCAACTATATGATAAATATGATGATGAATATGATCATGTAGATATTTGATATGAAATAAAACATATATTTACAAAATCTTGTTTATTTATTTTTCCATTACACATAAACATTATTGATATACTTGAAAATATTCAGATATAGTACAAAAATAAAATATTGAACATTTCAAAGTGAAATACGAACAGAGCCATCCAATGCATTGTGAGTCAAGAAGGTGTCGTGTATAATGAGTGCATAGACTTTGGTGTTGCCTGGAAATTTGGTTTTTCTTGTTTCGAACTCCAGCTTGATATCCACTGTAGATGATTTTGTAGCATTCGGTTGATGTGAACAATCAATGATGAACAGGGGATTCTGTTGAAATGCCTCAAGGTCCATAAGAGGTTCACTCATATCTTTGTCATAATAACTACGTTGGAAGTCCTCATATGCATGGTTAGCTGAAGAGAATAGTTTTTTTATCAGATTCCAGGTTCCAACGCTCATATGGGTAGACTTCAGAGTTCAAATACACTTGGATGTTATCAATGTCTGCGTTTATGAATTCTGTCACATCCAGTGTACTGTTTTCGGATGCGTTGGTACTTTGAAAACCAATAATTATGAAGCGAAGTGTTTCCAAAGTGTTGGTTGTTTTTATTGCCCATATGTCTGGAGATGTGCTACGCAATGAGGGTAATTCATAAAGATCCCACATACGATAAGCCAACTTGATTTTTGAATTCAGACCACTCCTATTTATTCTACTGAATTATTTGAGCTTCTGATTGTCATCGGGCACAACATGTTTCATTCTCCATTCAATCTTTGTAACGTCTCCAATATATGAATTCTTGAATGAGCAAGCTATAATCAAAATCAGTTCTTGTTTTGCATTCAGAATGCTCTTCTTATAATCCTTGGCAAAACCCATCAAATATTTGAGAGGAAGTTTTCCACTGACTAAATGACTGGGTGCATCAATGATGTGTTGTTTTGTGTCGGAAAGTCCCCATCCAGTTGTCAAAAGCATGTGAGAGTGTGATTGACCAAATGAAACCATATTCTTCATTGTGGATGTTATGCCTGGTTTTCGAACAACGGCAACTTGCGCACCACCCATTTCATAGCGGATTTCATCGAAGAGGGATGCCAAAGCATTGTTGGAAAGATAGCATACTTTGTTCACTTTACTTGGTTTAAATTTTGTTGATTGCAATTCGGATTTCATCTGAATTCTTGAACAGTGGTGATCCGCACGGCTTATAGGTATGCTCGTGCAGACTTATGAGAGAATTATCGACCACTGGTTCATTGAAAATATTCAATTTGTCACTGTTTGCTTCGAGTACCATTTTATTGTCGAATTCTGAGTCCAATAGATTTTAGAAAATTAAGATCTCTCGCTGACAATGTATGTCTTTGCCGTTCAGCATACACTTGTGGAATGACCTTCTTCCTGGCAGAGCTTTTTTTTTGACGATATTTGATGGAAGACGATCTTTTTTTGGTGGAAATATTTCGTATTCACGTCTTGTCGTTTGTTGTATCAAAAACCCATTACATTCGTTATTGTAATTTCTTCAATTCCAATATGACAACTATTTTTTCCACACTACCGAAATCAATGAGATTATTTCAATGATCCAATATGCGCAGAGTAATGTTGTCGATGAACTGACGTCCTTCCGGGCTGATGGGCATATAAATAATGTTGTTTGGCTCTTTTGTTATATTATAACCCCGCTCAACATCTACATCAAATGAAAAAAGAATATGATTCTCTTCGTCATTTATGTATGATCCTGGAATGATATTGCAGTCCAATCGAATGAGTCTCACGGGTATAATATTCACAGGATATGTAGATTCATGTATGCGATTCGCACTGAATTCTTTTTTCTCGAATCCCAACAGGGATGCAATTGAGTTTTTATGTTTCAGGTTCACCACATACTTTGATTGCATCATACATTTGAATGTATTATTGTTTGCTCGAAGACTGAACAATTCATCCAGTGTGGTGTCATCATGTTTCGCGCCATGAAATACGTGGAATTCAAGTTCCCGTTGGATAACAGCATTTATTTTTTCTATCTCATATGCGCCACTTGGTATTTTTATATCACGTTTAGAACTGACTGTGAGGGCTTTATTTGCGGGAATGGAGGAAGTGATCAAGTTGTTTGTTTCCGTGATGTTGTGGATTGTGTTGCATCCATAGAATCCAAAAAGCCCCAATCCATAACGGCTATTCTTATCCAGCTCAATGGGTGGGTAGAAGTCTGCACTCAAGACACTGGATCCAACAGCTTGTAGCTCGAACTCTCGTGACATGACTGATTGCATTCATATGATAACAAATCATTTTATTGTTTTTCACAACACATGTGATATAATTTTCTTCGTTTCCTCGGCGGCATTGTGTGTCCCAATTCAACTTGATTGTTATTGGCGCCAATATTACAATCATCGATGGTGCAATAACAACAAAATAGGTTTCGAGGTATGGGTCCGTCATTCACATCACTGGAATTTGATATTCCAACACTTGCATTGTCCATATGATGTTCATAGCAATATTTATATCTTTGAATAACAATATCCTCTTGAAGGTGTTCGGGAAGTATTTCCCAAACCGATGCAATTTCATTAGCTGCACAAGAAATCATGACCTCTTTGGGCATATTTGCAAGTTGACCTTTACTCATTTTGCAGGATTCATGAAGGTCATGACCCCCCTTACAGGATATTTATGCCTACACCGCAACTTTGGTCAAGGTCAAACAAAAAAACTCACATGACCTCCTTACAGAATATGTATCACCGCAACTTTGGTCAAAATCAAACAGAAAAACTCAATGTGAAATCTCAATGTCAAATTCAAGGTCAAAAGTAAAGGTCGATTCTCAAAGTCGTCATCGTCAAAACCCAATGTCACATGGACAAATCTCAAGGTCAAAACGGTCAAAATCTCAAAGATACCAATCTCAAGGTCAAAAGTAAAGGTCGAATCTCAAAGTCAAAACCCAAAGTCACAATTACAAATCTCAAGGTCAAAACACAAGGTCAAACACACACACACATTGCACACCTGCAATCATTCAAGGTCACACGTGACGTCATAGTGGTGGGGGGAGAGCCAGAACCGGCTTGAATGTCCTACTCCAGTTGATGTGTGAATTCCACTTATAGTGCTTATATGTCTTATAAGTGTTGTATTATTTATTTGAGTTCAATCGTGTCTTCGATGTGTGTATTATCTTCATATTCCGAGGTTATTTTCGATAGATATGATGTAGATTCATACTTGTTCGGAATAGTATGATGAATTGACTTGATAGGGTTTCAATCAGAAATATTTATTTGATATTTTGTGGAGAAAAATTATCAAGGACTTTGAACACGGTTATGATGTTTATTGGTAGTTCCCATTGATTTTCTTCAAAATCACTCAATTAGTGTTTCTATCATTGGAAATGAAATAATGAAGACGCTTATATTTGAACATTGGAAACTACTGAATGTTTAAGATAAAAAGGAGAAGCACTGGACCTGACTCATGTTGTGAATTGACGATGTTTGAGTTACCTAACCTATTCCAACACAACCATCTGTTTTTGGTGGGGAGGAATCTTTTATAGACCTCTGGGAGTGTTCGGTTCCAGGCTACCAAATAAACCTCCCTCGTTTCCCGGTACAATATGTGCGATACAGCTTAAAGTGTCTGAAATCTTTTCTCTTCTACTTTGTTTTCGTTCCCCTCAGCACTTCCAGGTATTTCGCGCCTTCAATCCATTGTGCTTGGTTGATTATCATGATTCATACCAGATTTGCAGGATGGGCATACGGATAGGGTATTTTTTGGGTCATCGTATTTGTGCTTTCAGTAGGCGCATATTGCACTTTGCGCTTTCGCTATTTTCAACGTGAACCTTCGAAAGGATCCATGGCACTCAGAGCGTAGGTAACAATGTAAATCGTTGTTCGGGAAGTGGATTATCCCCAGGTGGCTATGTTCAGTATGAGCCGGTTGGTCCAACGGCTTTCTCCTTGTTTGCGTTCCATTTCTCTTACCATTTTTGGGATCTGGGCACAGGATGTCGTCGTAGAGGATATTCCTCCCGATCCTAGTGGGTTCCTCCACTTGTAGTTGCGGCTTTTTAGGTTTCGCTCCGACACGTATGATGTTTGCGAGTATCTAGTGATCTCATGTCTCCTCAAACTTTGCACGATAAGGTCCTATTGGTTGAAGGACTCGTATAAACTTGTGCAAGGCACGAAACTACCGGAATGGGTGCTGTTAATGTGAAAATCAGGCGAGATAAAATGAGCCATTATGCACAAGTTTCATTGGTGGTCTTGTCCAGACGAGCCAACTGGGTGGAGTTTTCAGTGGACTTCTCTTGATTTTTTCGAATACATATTTTATAGCAGGCATATTGTTCTGTATTTTGAAGTGTCTAAATAAGTTGGTTGGTTGGTTGGTTGAAGGCTGACGAGCCAGGGGTGGCACTCAGCTTCCCTTGACACTGCGACCAGCTCAGGCATACACGTTCAAAACGCAAAGACAGCTGAAGAGGTATGGGACAAGTTAAAAGAAGCTTTCGAAGACTCTGGTTTGACTAGGAGGGTTGGTCTCCTGAGAACATTGATAACCGCACGTTTCGAAAATTGCAACTCAGTGGAGGAGAACAATAATTATCACAAACCATCAGGAGTAGGTTTCATAGTCAGTGATAAGTGGGTTGGTAGTCTCCTGCTCGCTGGTTTGCTTGATGAATATTAACCCTGGATCATATGCATTGGAAGCTCCGGTGTCAAGATCACAGAGGATTCTATCAAGACAAAGCTGCTTCAAGATGTAAAATATTCAAATAATGATTATGATTTATATAAAAATAACCAATTTATTTTCGTTGTATCCACAAAGTACGGGAATGCCATGGAAACGTCAAGCAGAGTGACAAAAATCTACGATCTAAAAAAAATGGTTTGGCATCAGGTATCAGCTTCAAAGAGCGACAAATAGAAACTTGCATAGCCTGTCAAAGGATGAACAATGCAGAATTTCGTTCAATCATGTTAGTAAGAGAGCGAAAATTTCCATGGAAATTGTCCACAGTGATTTTTCAGGTCCGATGGATGTTGCTACACTTGGGGAAGCACGATATTTCTTCACGTTGATAGACGATTCTTCCCGAAAAACCTTCGTATATTCATCGAAATGTAAAAGTGAAGTGAAGATAATTTTTGATGATTTCAAAAAAATGGGTGGAAACCGAAAAGGTATGAAAATAAAAAAAATCACTGATAATGGTTCGGAGTATTGTAATCAAGATTTTGAGTCATTTTTGCGGAAATCAGAGATTCGACATCAGACCACAACTCCTTACACTCCAGAACAAAATGGTTTGGCCGAACGCACCAACCGAACCATTGCTGAAAAGGCTAGATGTATGATTCAGTATCAAGGAGTGGGTTAGGAGTACTGAGCCAAAGCCATTTCAACTGGAAGAAATAATTCACTAACCAAAGGAACATCGGAGAAAACTCCAAGAGAACTGTACACCAATGATACTCCAGATTTAAATCATATTCGATCATTTGGATGCAAAGCAATGGTGCATGTTCCTTAGTATGAACGGAGGAAATGGAACGAGAAATCAACCGGAATTATTGTCGTTGGATATTGCCAATATTCTTAGGCATATCGACCTCTCTGCCCTAGAACAAAAAAACTTATGAAGTGCAGAGATGTGGTTTTTATCGAATACAGTATTCCACAGGAAAACAGCACTTTGACAGATGATTCAACCCAATTCATCCCTTTCTTTGAAGAACCTGCCCGCGTTTCTGAAGAAATGAAACAGATGTAGTTGATGTGGGGACAAATAATATGAATATATGTTCTTACGAGAGTTCACCTTTTTCACCCCAGCCTACATCAGATGATCAAATCCTACGAAGATCTTTCAGGCACCTACAACCGGAATCGATGACAATGTGTAACGAATTTTTCGTTACTTCCTTATACATAATCAATTTCTCATAACTATTCCGGTTATCTTACGGTGGAACGGGTCATTAGTCACGGCCGATCGTGAACTATGGGACAGCGCCTTTGTTGTCGTCGCGTGAAAATGGTATCGTGACAGTTGTATTCATGTCGTCAAGCTGTGTTTTTTCCAAGTGTTTTTCAATAGATTAAAACCAAGAACAGTTTGTGAAAAAACCCAGGTAGAATTGGTGATTTGTTCGAACCGAAGGAATAATCGCTCTCTTTCTTGAATAGAACGTCGAGATAGGCAGATGTACTGAGTGAGTTGGCTTTGATTTGTAAGATCTAGAAATTAAATAAGTTTCACTGCTGGAGTTTAGTTGAGTAATATTATTCTCTTTATCTTTCAATTAATGTTGTAGCTGATTAGCATTCTCTTGTTTTTTCTTATGCTTGTAATATTAGAATTCTTGGATATACCGCATGGTAATTTTGAAGGTTAAAGATAGATATTTCGGCCATTTTGACAAATCATTCATAGTACATATTGTGGCTAACGTAACATCTGTTCCGAATATTGGGAACTGATTTTTTTCATTGGAAATCAGTTCTACGCTTTTTGCATTTTTTTTGGTACCAGTTAATTGGTAATTTGAATGGACTAGAGCTTATGTACCTCACACAACCACCGGTTTGTTCCAAGGATTCCAATTGAAGTGAAGGGCGTATTTGATTGTTCGGAGTGACTAATAGGACGGCTCTCTGGTAAGCAATTTTCTTTATTTCATAACTATATGTTTATGAGAGTAATTTTCTTTTCTCTGAGAAAGAATTGCTTATCGAGAGAGTTGTACCTCTGGCCTAACGGTCTCAGAACACTCGATTCAATATATGCCTCAAGCGTAAAGTTGATTTCCGTTTAATAAATTTCTTATATCTATTACTCCATTCAATTCCCAGTGTAGCTTATTTGATTTTTGATCGTTGCAGAGTCAATTCACTTCAGTTACTACCTTATCGCCAAGAGCAGGAGATTCATTCTAATTTTGAGAATTACCTGTTTATCGATTTGAAAAGGGAATTGCCGCCCTATTTCAAAATTATCTTTATCTAAGAGAGTTGTGCCCACTGAAAGACGTGAGGTCTCCCCCTTCAGTTATCTTTAAAATTCTTCAATTAAAAGAATTATTTAACATTATCTTTATCTAAGAGAGTCGTGCCCACTGAAAGACGTGTGGTCTCCCTCTTCGGTTTATCTCTGAAAATTCTTCTATAAAAAGAATTTTTTCACTTTATCTTTATCTAAGAGAGTCGTGCTCACTGAAAGACGTGTGTCTCTCTCTTCTTATCTTGGCTGAAGAGTATACTTTTACTCTGACTATTATCGTTGTTCAGAAACCCTATTTTTTATGTAGCCTACTAGAGTATTTTGGTTATAACGCTATATTTTCCTTTGGCACTTGCTTTAAAATAGTATATTTTTGCACTGGCAACATTTAAATATTTTGCTTTGAAATAGTAGATTTTTTCTCTGGCAATTTTATAGTGTTTTGCTTTAAAATACTATATTTTTTCTCTGGTAAAATTTCAAGGGCTTTATAACTTTGAAATACCTTTCCATTTTTGTTTT